>JAJPUD010000019.1:651544-705888 GCA_023553655.1 Myrmecobius fasciatus | reverse complement strand
GAAAAGCTTGGGAAAAAAAAGTTTTTGCAAAGGTCAATGTAGAAAAATCACTCATATGTTTTGTAAATAAAAAGCTTTATTAAAAAAAATAAATTCAATACAAGTTTTAAAAAAAGGTAAATAGAAAAGAGAAAACATAAGAGATTCAATAATGTTAAATTATTCACATTCCTGCATGGAAAAATGATACTTGCAACTTTTAAGAATTCTATATCAATATTAGGGCAATTTGAAGAAGTATATTTCATTACAAGGTAGAGAAATATGTTGATTTAGATGGGATGTTCTAAAAAAAACAAATTAAGGAGTGATGAAGAGGATTGCACTGCGTCAAGAGTGAAGGGAGAGGGAGAATAGGGTAAAAAAATCTCACATGAAGAGATGAAAAAATACCTATTACTGTAAAGGGAATATGGGGGGGTGGCCTTCATTTAAACTTACTTTCATTGAAATGGGCTCAAAGAGTGAATGATATATATATATATTCCAAAGAGAGAATGATATACAATTTTTATATCAAGTGTCTCTGATAAAGGTCTCCCTTCTCAAATATATAATTTTACTAGGGAATGAATATTCAGCACAAAGATTAATAAAGCAAATATTCTGAGTGATCCATTTCCCATTTTATTTTCCTTCCTATTCCCCAAACTTCCTGCACATATTCTCACCATCAGTAGATCAATATCTCCAGCAAAGAGCCTGAAGTTGTTGCTATATTTCAATGTTCATTTTGTACATGTGAATATATTTATATGTGTGCCTGTGTTTGTGTGTTTAAAGAGACCTACTCTATTTTTTTCATGTTGGAAATAAATCATCGTTTTTCCTCTTATCCTCCCCACCCTACATCTTTTTTCTTATATGTTCCTTGAAAATATCTAGCTATTGACATTACATATGGAATGGCTTCAGTGGAATTAGAGTTAAAAAAAAAAAACATTGTTTTAGATAATTTTTTTTCTGAATGTGAACTTTGATTTGGACAATAAGACTTTTTTTTTTTACAGTAGGTAAACTTTAAAAAAAAAAGATTCTTATAATATGAATATTTAATCCAGTACTGTGATTATAAAGTTGTCCCACTTTAAAGTTGTGGACTTTATACTAAAAAAAAATTTAAAATGTCTATATTAACACAAACAGATACACAGATGCTGTAGTAATTGTGATGGAAAATGAGGTTGGAATTTCAGATTACAAAACCTTATGTTTTTTTCAACCCTAAAGCGGGAACAATCTAACTGCAAATGAATGCAAGTAGAAAGATTCTTTGCAAGTTGTGATATATCTGATGAAATAGTTTGATTTCTCAAGTACATTTTGACTAACATCAAAATAGAACGATAGATCCTTGAAGGAAAAAGTGTCCACACATTACAAGTACATGTGAACAAATTAGTCTCATTCTTTGTCCCCAAATATAAAAACTTAAAGAAAACAATAATTTAGAATTGGAAGAGACATTAAATATTGTTTGTTGAACCTTCTATTACTTCTATTATGAGAAATATATATTCCTCATAAAAAGGGAAGGTAGTATTAGAACAAAACAGCTGGCTGTTTTAAAGCCAGATTTAATGTTCTCTTCATTACACTGTTCTCACTCTACAGGTATTTAAACTGTTTGCCTATATGCATAAATTGAATAGACATTATTTCTCTATTTGATAAGAATAATTATCCAAACCCCATTGTTATCCCCATTTAAATGAAATACAAAGAAACCCTTGGGTTATATCTTTTAAAACTGTAACATATAGATTACCATATTACATAAACACACAAAGATATATGTACTCAAGCATATGTGTGTCTGTGAATAATAAAACCTATTGGCCATAAGAAGGGTAATATTAATAAATATATTAACAAATTCCATTTGATTTAAGAATATATTCACTCTAGTGGAGAGTCAAAACATTGAAAGGAATGAGATAAAAAGAGCTTTAAGATAAAAGGGTATTTATTGATTTAGGGAACAGGTACTCCCTAGCAAGAAATGAGAATAGAGGCAATGTATATAAATACCATTTTTTCTCCCTAAAATTTGTCTGTGAATAAAGAAGAGATAAAGGATTGTTTTACAAAAAGCCAAGTCAAGGATTTTTTTTTTAAGTCAGGAAGACCTGAATTTATTTATAAATAGCTAGGAAGGAGCCTATGGCTATGAATAACTTTCAAATTAAGGAGGGAAGAGATAATGGAAGTGTCAGTGTGGCAGAAAAAAATGGGGAGATGAGAAAGGGGTAAGCTCTGGTAAAGAGAAGGGTCAACTCTTTCTCAGAGGCAAGAGCAAAAGAGAAGTTGAGAAAAAATGTTGAAATTATTTCATATGCATACTGAGAAAAGAAAAAGAAATTGTAACAGACAATGTTTTCAGGGAAATATGACATGAGGTCCTCTCTACGGAAAAGCAAATGACTTAAGTATATAAAAAAATTCAGAATATTTGCTCTGAAAGTTATATAGGGAGTGATCAGGGGAAAGTAAAAAGATTGATATGCATTGTGGAGAATGGCCAACATAAATTTGAAGTGGGTTCATTCACCTTAATTGTGTAACTTCCTTATTTTTGGAAGATACTGTATGATTCATAGGACAAGAAAGATCATTTCCTATCCACCCATCTATGCCCAATAACTGGAGACTTGATAGGGCTAACTTTTTATGAGTTAATGATTAGTCATATATATATATATGTATGTATGTATATGTATATATATATATATACTTATGCAAACACAAATGCAATAAGATACAGTTCAAGTACCTTATTGATCTGCACCAACATTTCTATAAAAACGCTGTGCTATATCATTGGTATCTCACTTTTCCATAATTCAGCATTATTTTTAAACTAATTTTTCCCCTCACATGAGACTAGTAACTTTTCTCCTTTCATAAGATTAGATCCAGATAAAAACAAAAACAAAATTAGAGATCATTAAGATAAATTGACTTGCTGAAGGTTACACAACTTGTAAATATCTTAAATGGATTCAAAACTAGGTCTGTATGATTCTAGATTCAGCACACCACCATTTATATCACAGTACTTTTCTACTTCATGGCACAAAAAGTTCTTAGAGAGATCAACTCATCCATTTGAATCATGGAAGTAACTTTTCCAAGGTCAAGTTCTAAAGTAGATCATGAAATATTTGTATTTGAGGTGGGTTTAGGAGAAAATATAATGAGTACTATTTTGGAGTTGTTAAATTTGGAATGCCAAAGGAATATTCAATTTGAAATATCCAATAGATAGTCATCACTAATCTTGGAGTCCAAAAGAGAAACTGAGTGGATTTGTGGATCATTTGCATAGAAGTCATTTGCAAAGAAATGCTAAATGAATTATTGGGAGACCATGAGGCCACTATGTTAAAGAGTCTAGAGAATAAAAGAGAAGAGGTCCTTTGACAGAGCATTGGAAAGTTAGGGAGAAGACAATTGCAATAGACCAGGTAATGAAAACTTCTGCTATCCTAGATACAACATAAATGGAAAAGCAATAATGAATACCAAAGGATACCCTAACAAAGTAAAGATAAGATTGAGAAAAATACAGTCCAAAATTAACAGCAACCTACACTCATAATTGTGCACATTTTGAAAGCGCTCTCATTAGATTTTCACAACAGCACTGAGTTTGATATGATGCAAGTCTTATATATATTTTACCTATCATAAAACGAACGCTCAAGGTAAATTAGTAGTAATTAAGAGAGCTGCATCTCAAAACCATGCTTTCTAAATAAAAATTCAGGACTTTTAAAATCTCATTTCTCAGTTTCCTTCTCTATAACATTGCATGTGATAAAGAGAGTTAAGTCCAAGATAAAATGAACAGATAATTCAAGACCTAGCAGGGTGTGATGAAAAGTTTTAGACTAAGATCTAAATTGCTGGATAGCTTTTAAGCTATTTAAGGTCTGCTCATCATGGCATATTTCACAAGAAATAAATTCATTATTATTCTAGCCACATACCTGTTAGTATGATTATATTTTACTTCATCCTTCTAGAATTTAGCTCTCTGTGGAATGTCTGGTTATTTGTTTGACAAGGTATTTTGGCAGTGCACTGAAAATTTAATAGCTGAGCATGTGCAATACTGAGATCCTTTCCTCCTATTAATGGAAAATGCCAAATAGGAAAAAAAAAGTAGCAAGTCGCTGTATTTGAGAAAAATGTGACTTAGAATATTGTTTTGCAAGATGGTTTCTTACTCATTTTGATACATATTTACATCTGATAAAAAGCCAGATCATAGTTTAAAATATCCTCTTTTAGGTTATTTTAGATCAGGAAAGAGGATCCATTACCTTTTGGTATGTTTAGTATTTTTGTGTTTCAAAGGTCTTCCTTTGTGCTCATTCCACAGGAAGTTGTTTGGAGTCCAAAGAATTAACACTATAGCCAATCATAAATATCACTACTTAACAAATCGCCTACTCTATGTGTGTAACAATTTGGGGAGTGAATAATCTCTCTTATAATCTGAGGCAGGAATCACTCCTTTTGACTGGAGAGATCAGAAAAAGCTCCATAATAGAAGGGACATCTGAAGGACCCGTGGCATTCTAATAGGGTAGAGATGAGTGGGCAATTCGTTCCAGCATGAGGGAACCTTTGGAGGATATGCACAAAGGTAAGAAAGCTCAGACACATTTAGGGAATGACCAGTTGTATGGGTTCTCGAGCATGATTTTTATATGGCTGGAAAAGTGGGTAGTAAAGTCTAATGACAAAGACCTCAGCCAAGACAAACAAAAAGATGCTTAATTCTTTCTTTGCATTTTCCATTTCTCAAATACTTCAATGTAAATTATTATCCAATTGACATATAACAATAAGGTAGGAGAGATCGAGGTATCAAAAAAATTCTCAAGCTAAAAATTATCACTTGAATGCAAGAAGCCAAAATTAAACAAAACAAGCCTAAAGCATCAAAGCAAATGTAAAGTCACATACAGGGTTAAGACAGGAGAGGAGAGGGATGGATTGCTAGCTTTATGAATAGGGTGGACTTCACATTCAATATGATTTAACAATTAGTTTCAATAACAAGTGGGGTACAAGAGGGTGTTCAAAAGGGACTAGCACCTCAGGTAAAATAACTTGCAGAGGCTTTTTTAGGGCTGCTTAGCCACAGTTGTTTCTGCCTGGCACCCAACTGTCATCTGGAGCTAACCAGGTTGAGCATAACCAAGGGGCCTCAAGCCCATTGCTGAGTTAGGGGGATACTTACCCCAAAGCTATGGTGACTACCCCTAAAAGAATGGGTGGATGAGAACACTTGGTCCCAGTGGCTACAGAGGTGGCTGAAGTAGGTACCATGGACCGCTTTGTCAAACATCAAAAATCCATGCCCTGAACTGGGGCCCTTGTCAGTCACCCTGACTTTTGTCTGGCAAGTGGACTTCAGTGATTGTAGAAGAGAGAGGGAGGCTGACGACTTTGTGCAAATCTGCCTCACTCAAATCCCATTAGATCCATAATTTCATCAGTCCTTTTCGGAAACAAAGGACAAGCAACAACATGGCGACCAAGTAGATTAATGCCCTAACAGGTTGATGATGATGGTGATGAGGATGATGAGAGGTAAAAACCCTGACGATACTTCCCGGGCCGGATCACATCCGAACATTAATGGCACGTTTTTGAATAAGACATTGACATACTGGAGAGTAGCTGGGGGAAAATACTGCAGAGTGAATGACTGAATGAATGGAAAAACACTTATTAAGTGCTAACTCTTTGCAATGTAGCCATAGTTATGTGAGGGGCCCTGTGCTAAATAGCTATGGTACAAAAATGAAAAGGCAGCCCTGCCCTCAAAAGCAAACATTCTCACATGGGAAACATTTGTCAGGGAGTAAGCACAGAGTCACGCCATGCAAGGATGGGCGTGTGGGATTGAGGATACTTGGCTTGAAGAAATGAGATCTTAGAAGGGCACACATGCCATCTACAGATATTTCAGACTATCAAAAGGAAGTAGGATTACATTTTCTTCATTAGAACTTCCAAAAAAACCCCAAAACCAAAAACTGTAGCAATGTGTAAGGGATTCAGAAATGTACTACTTAAAAATTAGTTATCCTGAAGAAGAGTGGCTATCTTGGAAGTAATGATTACTCCTTAAGGAACAATTATTTGCAGGCTGGCTACAGTGATGGAGTGTTGAATGATGTAGCTGTGAAGATTGATGATCATGCTAATGGTTTTGTTAGTGATTGTGAAGATGTCATTCAGAGATGTGCCATAAGTGATATTCATGCATTGTGGGCAAAGGAAAAGGAAACAACAGGCACCCACTCTTCCCAGACATTACCCTAAGTGTTTTATAAAACAAAGATGGCAGAATGAAGCCAGGAAGCTGCTCAAGCTCTCCCAGTTTCCCTTGAAAGTCACTTGAAACCAAGCCTCTGACAGAATCTGACAGAATAAAGCCATTCTCCAGTTCAAGATAAATTGGAAAAACTTCAAGAAGGGTCAGTCTCACTGAAATGAATAGGGTGTTTAGCCAGATTCAGATAGAGTCTAGGAAATTCAGTGAGAGGGTCTTAATTACACCAAGTCAGCAATTGAGACCTTGGGTACTGACTCAGTAGAGGAGTAGATCAATAAGGCAGCCTCCAGCCCCAGCTCAGAAGGTGAATTCTGGGAAGCCTGAATATTTCCTGAAAACAGCAGGCTAAGCTATCCCCTACAAATACAAGACGCCTCTGTGCTCCAAGCCAAGGCTCAAAGTTACACAGGAAGCTTGAGACAGCCCTCTTTGCCCCAGGAGCAGAGCTCAACAATCAAAGTTAAAAAAGAAGAAATACCAAATGAAAAGGAAAGAAAATGAGCAAGAAATAGAAAAGAATCTTGATCATAGAACGCTATTGTGGAGATAGGGAAGACTAAAAAAACACACACACACACACACACACACAAAACAAACAAACAAACAAACAAAAAAAAACCAACAACAATTCAGATGAAGACAAAATGTCCACAGAGGAAATCTCAAATAGTGAGATGAATTGGTCTCAAGCCCAAATAGGTTTTTTGGAACTCTTCAAATAGACTTTAAAAGGCAAATAAAAGAGGTAAAAGAAAAAAATGAGAAAAGAAATAAGAGGCATGCAAAAGTAGGTAAACATAATGGAAAAAAAGGAAATTCTTAAAAAATACAATTGGCCAAAAGTAAAAAAAAAAATAAAATTCCACTGAAAAACACTACATTCAAAAGTAGAATTAACTAATTGGAAAAAAGAGATACAAAAGCTAACAAAACCCCACATTAAAAACTAGAATGGGGCAAATGGAAGCTAATGTCATTATAAGGCATGAAGAATCAGTTAAACAAACTGAAAAGAATTAAAAAGTGGAAGAAAATATGAAATTTTCTCATTAAAAAAAAGCCAACCTGGAAAATAGATCCAGGAGAGGCAATTTTAAAATGACTGGTCTATGTGAAGGCCTTGACCAGAAAAAGAGCCTGGATATTATTCTTTAAGGGATAATCAAGGAAAACTGCCCTGACATTCAGAGGAGGAAATACTCATTGAAAGAATCTATCAATCACCTTTGGAAAGAGAATCTACAAGGAAAACCCCAAGGAACATTGTTGCAAAACTCCAAAACTACAACTCCAAGGAAAAAATACTGCAAGCTACCAGGCAAAAACAATTCAAATATCAAGGAGAAACAGTCAGGATTAACCAAGATCTGGCCTCTTCTACAGTAAAGGATCAGAGGGCCTGGAATAACATATTCCAGAAGGCAAAGGACTGGAGTATAACCAAGAATTAACTACCCCAGGGAGACTGAGCATCATTTTCTAGGGGAGGTGATGACTCTTAAGTGAAGTAAGAGACTTCCAATCATTTTTATTGAAAAAACAAGGACAAAAAAGAAAATTTAATAAAAAGCACACAAATCCAGAAAAGCATAGAAAGATAAATAGGGGAGAATGTATATTATTTGAAGGTTAAACTGTGTACATCTCTAGATGGGAAAATAATATCTGTAACTCTTGAGAACGGTATCTTTTACAAGGGTACACAGAAAAGGACATCACATGGATGGAGGGTGTGATTGTGAATGGACTCTAATGAGTTATGAAGGGGTAGAAAAAGGTCTTTACTGAAAGAAGAGGAAATGAAGGTATAATGGGACAAATTAGATCACATTATAGGTCATAAAAGACCTATTATGATCAAGGGAAGAAGAGAGTGGGATAAGCACTGTCTGAAGGTTAATCTCATCAGTTTTGGTTACAAGAAGGAATAATTTAATAATTCACTTGGGTATAGAAATATATCTAACTCATAAAGAAACAGGAGAAGAAAGAAGTAAAAAAAAGGAAGGACTGGATAAAAGGGAGGGGGAAAACATTAGGAAAAAAAAGTAAGAGAAGGGGAGACTCAGTGACAGAAGATAAGGTAGTGGGGTGGAGTTAAAAACACTTCTAAGAGAAAGGGGAGGAGTGATAGATAAAGTAGTGGGTGAAGTGGGTAAAAAAAACACCCCTAAAGACAGGGTGGAAAGAAAGACGAAAAGTATGTACAGGGGAGAAAATAGGATGGAGGGAAATGAAGAGAGCTGGTAATAATAACTATGAATGGAAATGGGTTGAACTCTCCCATAAAATGGAAATGAATAATAGCAAAGTGGATTAAAAAACAGATAAGTGTAAAGAACAATAGGTCTGTTGTTGTTGTTGTTGATGTTGTTGTTTGCTTTTTGCTGAGGCATTTGGGGTTAAGTGATTTGCCCAGGGTCACACAGTTAGGAAGTACCTGAGATCAGATTTGAACTCAGGTCCTCCTAACTTCAGGGCTGCTGCTGTATCCACTGCACCACCTAGCTGCCTTAACAATATGTTCTTTATAAGAAACACATTGAAAACAGAGAAATATATGCCAAATAAAGGTAAAAGGTAAAAGGCTTAAAAATCCAATTCTGATCTCAGATAAAGCAAAAGTAAAAACAGATTTAATTAAAAGAGATAAGGAAGGAAAGTACATTTTGATAGAGTACTGTGAATAATTAAGTCGTAATGATACTGAATGGGTACAACCAAGTAGAAAAGCATACAAATTCCTAGAGAAGATATTACGCCAGTGACAGGAAGTAATAGACAACAAAGCTATATTAGTTGGGGACCTCAAACTTTCCCTTTCAGAATCAAACAAATCTAACTACAAAATAAACATGAAACTAGGGATGTTAATAGCATACCAGAAAACCTAGATATGACAGACCTCTGGGAAAAATTAAAGAGACAGAAAGGAATACACCTTTTTCTCAACAGTACATGGCACTTACACAATAACTAATCATGTATTAGGGCATAAAAACCTCACATTCACATGCAGAAAGGTTGAAATAGTAAATGTTTCCTTTTCAGATCACAATGCAACAAAAATTATATTCAATAAAGGGCCAATGAAAGATAGAGTAAAAATCAATTGGAAATTGAACCCTGAAGAACCTGGGTTCAAATCTGGCCTCAGACACTTAACACTTCCTAGCTGTGAGATCCTGGGCAAGTCACTTAACCCCAATTGCCTCAGCAAAAAATAAATAAATAAATAAATAAATAAAGGAAATTAAATAATCTAATTCTAAAAAATGAGGGGATCAAACCACCAATCACAGGGAAAAAAATCATAATTTCATCCAAGAGAATGATAATAATGAAACAACATACAGAAACCTATGGAATACAGGCAAAGCAGTTTTTAAGAGAAATTTTATATTTCTACATGAATAAAATAGAGGAGAAGATCAATGAAATGGGCACACAACTAAAAAAGCTAGAAAAACACATTAAACCCCCCGACTAAATTCTAAATTAAAAATTCTGAAACTCAAAGGAGAGATTAACAAATTTTAAACAAAGAAAACTATTGAACTAATTTACAAAACTAAGAATTGGTTTTATGAAAAAAAATCAACAAAATAGATAAACCTTTGGTTAATTTCATTAGAAAAAGGAGAGGGGAAAAAAAAACAAATCACCAGCATCAAAAATGAAAAGAATAAACCTACAAATAAAAAAGAAATTAAAGCAACAATTAGGAACTATTTTGTTCAACTGTATGTTAGCAAATCTGACAATCTAACTGAAATGGAGGAATATTTATAAAACTACAAATTGCCCAGATTAACAGAAGAGGAAATAAATTATTTAAATAGTCCCATTTTAGAAAAAGAAATAGAACAATTAAAGAACTCACTAAGAAAAATTCTTCAAGACCAGAAGAATTCAAAAGTGAATTCTACCAAACATTTAAAGAACAATTAATTTTAATATTAAGTAAATTATTTGGGAAAATAGGTAAAGAAGGAGCCCTGCCAAATTCCTTCTATTACACCTAAGCTAGGAAGAGCCAAAACAGAAAAAGAAAATTACAGACCAATCTCCCTAAAGACTATTGATTAAATAAAATATTAGCAAAAGATTACATCATTATCAGCAGGATAATACAAGTAGGATTTATACCAGGAATGCACAGCTGGTTCAATACCATAATCGACCATATCGATGAGAAAACCACTAGAAATCATATGCTAATCTTAATATATGCAGAAAAAGTTTTTGACAAATGACAGCACCTATTGTTATTAAAAATACTAGAGAATTTAGGGTTTGTCTTGGTATGTAGACCCCCAAGAATTTTATTTTGTCTATAGTAATTTTAAATGGAATTTCTCTTTCTATCTCTTGCAGCTGGGTTTTGTCAGTAATATATAGAAATACTGATGATTTGGGTGGGTGTATTTTATATCCTGCAACTTTGCTAAAGCTGTTAATTTTTTGCAGTAGGTTTTTGGATGATTTTCTAGGTCTCTGTAAGTATATCATCATATCATCTGCAAAGATTGATAGTTTTATTTCCTCATTGCCTATTTTAATTTCTGTAATTTCTTTTGCTTTTCTTATTGCTAAAGCCAGCATTTCTAGTACAATATTGAACAATAGTTGTGACAACAAGCATTTTTCTTTCACCCAAGATTTAACTAGGAATGCATCCAGCTTCTTTCCATTACAAAAAAAAAAACATGCTCATTGTTGGGTTTAGATATATACTGCTTATTACTTTAAGGAAATCTTCCTTTATCCCTATGATTTCTAGTGTTTTAATGAACATAATCACAAAATCTTTCTCACACAAATAAAGACAGATATAAAAAATTGGAAAAATATCCATTGCTCATGGGTAGGCTAAACTAAAATAATAAAAATGACCTACCAAATCTAAAACTATATTATAAAGCAGTGGTCATCAAAACCATTTGGTAATGGCTAAGAAAAAGAGTGGTGGATCAGTGGAACAGACTAGATACGCAAGACACAATAATCAAGGCTACAGTAATTTAATATTTGATAAACTCCCAAAGTTCAACTTCTAGAATAAGAACTCAAAACTTGACAAAATTTGCTTGGAAAACTGGAAAATAATATGTCAGAAACTTGGCAGAGACCTACATCTCACATTCCCTACCAAAATAAGGTCAAAATGGATACATGATTTGGGCACACCGTAAAAATTTAGAAGAACATGTGATAATTTACCTATCAGATCTCTGGAGAAGGGAAGAATATATAATAAAAGAAGAATTTGAGAACATTATGAAAGGCAAAATGGACACTGTTGATTACATTAAATTAAAAAAGATTTTGCACAAACAAAACCAACAGAAACAAGATTAAAAGGGAAGTACTAAGTGGGAAAAAAATCTTCACAGCCAGTGTTTCTGATAAAGGTCTCATTTCTAAAACATGTAAAGAACTGTTTTAAATTTACAATACAGGTCATTCCCTAAATGAAAAATGGCCAAAGGTATGAACAATTTTCAGATGATCAAATTAAAACCATGTATAGTTACATGAAAAAAATGCCCTAAATCACTGTTGATTAGGGAAGTACAAATTAAAACAACTCTGACGTATTACCTCACATCTCTCAGATTGGATAAGATGACAGGAAAGATAATGATAAATGTTGGAAGGGATGTGGGAAAACGTACAGTTGGTGGAGTTGTGAACAGATCCAACCATCCTGAAGAGCAATCTGGAACTGTGCCCAAAGGATTATCAAATTGTGCATAAACCCAGCAGTACCAAAGAAATCATAAAGCAAGGAAAAGGACCCATGTGTGCAAAAATGTTTGTAGCAGCTCTTTTTGAGGTAGCAAAGAGTTGGAAAATGAGTAGATGCCCATCTATTGGGAATGGCTGAACAAGTTGCAGTCTAGGAAAGTAATGGAATATTAGTGTTCTATAAAAATGGTGAACAAGCTGATTGTAGAAAATCCTGGAAAGATTTACATGAACTGATGTGGAGCCAAATAAGCAGAACCAGAAATACATTGTACACAATAACAGCAAGAATGTGTGATGATCAACCACCTCCAATTGTTCACTGAAGAAAGCCATATACACCCAGAGAGAGGGATGCGAAATGTGGACCACAACATAACATTCTCATACTCCTTGATTGATGTTTGCTTACATTGTGTTCCTTTATCTGATATATCGTTTGTGTAGATAAGATTTTTCTTGCACACCAATGATAAGTTTGGAAATATGTATACATATATTCGATTTGCCAATATTTTAACATAATTAACATGTAGTGGATATCCTGCCATCTAGGGGAGGGGTGGGGAGTTGGGGGGAAAAATTTGTAACGGAAAGCTATGTAAGGGTTATTGTTGAAGAATTACCCACACATATGTTATGCAAATAAAATAAAAATTTAAAAAAAAATGTTCAATGTATTAAAGGCTAATTCTTTTAGCCATAACAAATGAACATTAACCTTAATGTTAAGTTTTTTTCAAATACCACATTTTACTTAATAAAATTCAAATATTTGTAAACTGTGAAAAAAAAAAAAGAATGTGTGATGATCAACAATGAAAGGCTTGGTTCTTCTCGTGCTTCAGTCATCCAAAGCAATCCTAATAGACTTTGAACATAAAATATCATATAAATCCAGAAAAATTAATTATGGCAATTGAATGTAAATCAACACATGCTATGTTCATTTATTTTTTTCTGTTTTTTTCTCTTCCATGATTTTTCCCTTTTATTCTGAATTTTCTTTCTCAACATGACTCATAAAACAATGTGTATTAAAATAAATTATTTTGAAAATATATATTATTACATAAAAGACTGGCCAGCTTTGCTGCTTTCCAAGAATTTTAGACATGGTAATAGAAGGCTATGAGTGAAATTCAATTCCTGACTAATGCCTGCTGTCTTTCTGATACAAGACATGGCAGAAATAACACAATCAACAACAAGGAAACAAGAAGTTTAATAGGAAAAAACACTTTGGATGTAAGGAAATCCAGGTTCCCGTTCCTGATCTGAGACTAACCATCAATGGGACCTCAGCAAGCCCTAGTTCCTCTGTGAGTCTCATTTTTCTCACCTATACAATGAATGTATTTCAGTAGATGACCTTCATCTCAAACTGTAGATATAGGATTTGTGGAAAAGCCCAAGAATTCATGGATATCCTTCCAATTTAAATACTGGTTTTTAAGTGGTAAATTTGTGCAGTTGGTTTGGATCAACAAATTAAGTCATTGCTTTCCATAATCTCTCAGGGCCCTCATAAATATCATCATACTTTTTTCTCACTTTGGGATTGTTAGTCATCAAACATCCATCCACTTCATTATTTCTTGTACTGGAATTGGTGAAAAATCCCGTGTTTAATTTCCCCCAAACTTTCTTAGTTCACTGGGGTCTGAACAGACTGAGACGGCTCCATAATTAGGTTAAGTAGAACCACAGCTGGTGGTGAAGGGATTGCTCCTTCCTATCTCTCCCACTTTTTATTACTTTCCAAAGAGTCAGGAATAGGTTTCCCCTCCTTACCTTTTGAAATCCAGCTTAGGGTCACCCCACAGCATGAAGCCCAAGGAGAGGCAGCAGAATTTGCCATCTGGTAAGAATATGCTGGAGAACCTTCAGCTATTTTATTTCAACAAAAGTAAAAATAAAAGT
The DNA here is from genome assembly GCA_023553655.1 of Myrmecobius fasciatus. Classification (NCBI taxonomy): domain Eukaryota; kingdom Metazoa; phylum Chordata; class Mammalia; order Dasyuromorphia; family Myrmecobiidae; genus Myrmecobius; species Myrmecobius fasciatus. The sequence goes on along the minus strand of JAJPUD010000019.1, from coordinate 691,856 downwards.
CTATTAATTCAGCTCCTTGCTTGGCTGAGAGAGGAATTCCACAAGCCTCAAATTGTATCTGGTTTACTACATGTCTGGCTCTAATATGTACAATGAAAGCCAGACAATTTGGATGAAAACATTGTTCCTTTCTGAGCTTTCAGCAATTGGAGCATAGAATTGTGTTATTCATTCCTTAAATTTATAGTTCTTCCCTCCCATGTCTCCACTGCATTGATCTGAAACCCACAGTCTGTTTATTTGGGTTGTTTCTTTGATGGTGGCATAAGGACTAAATATCTCCACGTGAGAAAGAAAATGGTGGTTGAGGAACTGCCAAGCTCAGCAGCACATCTGTTGGTCAGAACACCCCACAAATCCCAGAGCCACTTCGATCCACCATTGCTTGCACTGGCCATGACTAATACCCTGAGCCAGACAGATGTCAGGACCCTCCTATCTATATCAAGTATTCAACAACTTAATAATGTAAACAACCCTCCTGGATGATGTTTTGAATCGACATGATTAATTTGTATATTTAAATGTTATGTCACCCACAGATCACATAATTCTAAAATCTCACTGGAGAGAGTCTTCTAAGGTAATTCTGAATAGGAATCTTATCTACTGTATCCTTTACTAACAGTCAATGAGCAATATTTGAAGGTCTTCAGTGATGAGGAATCCACCCTTTCTAATGGTAATTTATTGTGCTTTTTGACAGCTCTAACTAGCAAGATGCTTTTATTTAGCAATTCACAAATTGCCTCTCAGCTTCCTTCATCTAAAATTCTGAAAATTCTGGAATCAAAGATCATTATCTAATATTTCTTTTATGTGATAATCTTTCCAATAATTGGAAACAGCATTCATTTTTAACATTAAATTTTTTCTCTTATCCACGCTAAAGCTCCTTGATATGATACATATATACTATTCATTTTTTTCATCATCCTGGTTGTCTCCCTTTGAGTGTCCTCCAATTTGTTAATGTCCTGGCTAAAATGCGGTGCTTAAAACTGAATATTATTTACTGATCCCAATGCATGACCAGAATAGTACTGATCAGGATTATCATATCCCAGATGCTAGAAAGGCTCAAGTATAAAAGCATATTAGTGATTTTGGCTGAAAACTCAGTCATTTAGTCAAAAAAACATTTATTAAGCATCTGCTGGGTGCTAAGCACTGGGCAAAGTACTGGGGAACAACAAGAGGAAAAAAGACAGTCCTTGCAGTCAAAGAGCTCACAATGATTATATTGATCAATCAATGATTATATAAATCAAATCATGTATGGCTCTTGTAGTCTTCTTAAATTCCCAGAATTTGTTTTCACGTGAACTCTTGCTTCATCCTGGGTTCATCATCCTATCCTCTGCCATTGTTATTGTAGACTCCAATACAGGATTTTGCACTTATACCTATTCATTCTCATCTTAGTTGATTTAGTCCATCTAGTGGAGATACTTTTAGATCTGGACTTTGTCAATCAGCACAGTAGTTATTCCTCCCCATTTATTTCATCTGAATATTTGGTAAGCACACCACCTCTGTGTTCATTTAAACATTGAAAAAGTACTGAAAGTTCAACTGATCAATAAACATTTGCTTAATAAGCATAAACACATACCATGTGTCAAGCACTATGCCAAATTTGGGGGACACCAAGAAAGGCAAAAACAATCTCTTCCCTAAAGCTTCTCATATTCTAATGGGGATAAAGAAGAATGCTAAGGAATAAGTAGTGTCAATCAGAGGGAAAGATGGAATGACATAATTATGATCAGAGAAAAAAAAGGGAATTTGAGGTACCATGGACAAGGTGAATGGTGACAATATCAAGGTTATGATTCTCTTTGTGTGGATTAAGCAGGATATAGGAGAAGGTCATGAGAAATGAGTAAATTAAGGAGCTGGAAGTGAGGATATTTGAAGGAAAATTCATATGTATGTTAAAGCCGCCCCTTATAAAATAAAAGCAGAAATTGGGGAGGAGAAAAAGACTAAATCAGACACTGGATTAATTGAAAAAGATGGAAAGGAGATTTTCTTGGAAATCAGAAGATAATAGATACTTGAATCTCGATTGGCTGATCAACATCTATTAAATAAACCTCAAAGGAGAAGAGGTTAGTGAATGATGGTAACAGGAGAGTGTCAAAGGGAATGCGGGGAGCAGGAATTATTCTAACTCCCTCAACACCAATAGTGAGTCAGATTGTATGAATGATGCTACCCTCTGTTGGTAGCCATGAATACCATGTCATGAAGAAAAAGCCAGGGAGGGCCAAAAGATGGAAGGAGTGAGTGGAAAAATGGTTGAGATGAAGGCAAGTTTGTTGTCTATGGATCAGGCATTCCAGAAAGCACACTGAAAATTACAATATTGCCATTTTGATGTGACTCTAGATACATGGGTATATAAAATAGGCTTAGAAATAAAAAAAAATCCTGATAAATCACAATTTGGCAGAAAAATGAAATAATAGCTTGAATTTATTGTGATTTTGCTCCACAATTATTATTCTCTAGTTGTTTCTTGTGTACCTATTGAGATACTCCTACTAAATATTAAATTACTGTAGAGAAAAACTTTAAATGATGTGCTCTTCTTCCACAAATGTTTGAACCTGTCCACCCACAGAATGTCTGTCGTTAAACAAAGAACTGATATTGATCATTCAATTGAATTTACTTCAATGTCACACCATCTAAATCAACTGTCTATTCTTTCTGTCTTATGAACCAAAGAAATGCTCATTTTATTTATTCTATTTACAAAAATTTCAATTTAGAATATTTTTAATTCTCCCCAACATATTACTAATATCAAATACTGCATTAAATTGCAAAACATTAATTTGAGGAGAGAAAATACATCATCATGGAAGCCAATGAAATATAAATTCATCTTCTTAGGGGAAGCTACAAAAAGAAAGTGAAAAAAAAAATCATTTCCCAATATTTTTCTAAGGATATATAGATCAAACATCATATTCTTCTGTGCCCAATTTTATTTTTAAATGTTTTTATTAAAGCTTTTTATTTTTCAAAACATATGCTTGGATAATTCTTCAACATTAATCCTTACAAAACCTTGTGTTCCAGATTTCCTCCCTTCCCCCACCTACAATTATCTTGCTGCCCAAGAAAAATCAAATCAAACTGGAAAAAAAATGAGAAAGAAAATAAAATGCAAGCAACAACAAAATAAGATCATTGGAACTGATTTGAAACATTTCATTGTTGAAGAGAGCCATGTCCATCAGAATTGCTCATCGTATAGTGTTCTTGTTGCCATGTATAATGATCTCCTAGTTCTGCTTGTTTCTCTCAGCATCAGTTCATGCAAGTCTCTCCAGGCCTCTCTGAAATCATCCTGATATTCATTTCTCACAGAGCAATAATATTCCATAACATTCATATACCATAATTTATTCAGCCACTCTGCAATTGATGGGCATCCCTTCAGTTTCCAGTTTCCAGCCACTACAAAAAGGACTGCCACAAACATTCTTGCTGTGCCTAATTTTAAAAGTACATATAAAATATTTATTAAAATGGGTTCTAATATAGCATGTCTCCACAGCATTAATTAGGATATTGTTTTAGTGGGAAATTTAGAGAAGCAAAAGCAGGTAAGATATATAATAACCCTTATAAGAATCAAATAAACTCTAGAGTCCAGGAAAAAGCCAATCATTGAGACTTGTCATTCTAAATTTTACAATGAAAGTTACTTTCAACTGGAAAAGTAAAACCAGAACAAACTATCACCATTTCAGTAATCTCTTTGGGGAAATGCCATAATTCTGAAAAACACTGTTATTGGAAAACAAGAAACACAAATTTCCACAATTTCAGTGACTACCCAAGTTCAAAGGGGCCTTAGAGATGTTAGTGTAGCAGTTCTAAGAAGTCCTTGAACAGATTTCAGGACTCCCATGAACTTGGATGAGCCAAAAGTACATTTTTATTTTCACTAAAATATAAGCCCTTCAATCAACAATTTCAAAACATTTTTCCAAGAAGATGTTACCAAGTTTTTGCTAAACCACCAAAGGAACCCATGATTCCACAACAAATGTTAAAGATCTCAGATCTAGGGCAAACTTAACACATTGGAGATGTTTCTGTTTTATTTGAGGGTCATGCTTTTCTTGATCTTAATGTGCTCAACATTATTGCAGGGCTAGACATTCTGAAAAAAAAACAAGCAGCTGACACATCAGACATCTTTTATTTCTGTGTGACTTTTCTCATCAACGTTTTAGAAAATATGATGGCGTATCTAGATGCTTGCCTTCCTTCTTGACTACGGCTTCAATTCAATTTCTGTGATGCTCCTAGTGTGCCTTGTCTGCTCCCTTAAGTCTCAGGGTAGTTTGGGGCACTCCCAGGTTTTCCTCCAAAGGAAGGGCCAGGAATTTCAATATCCCCAGAAGACATACTTCATCTTCCATTTGGCTCTGGAACTTTTAGCCTATCCCTACATATGTGGGAATATTTCTACCGATGAAATAGGGTTTAATAATGAGAATACTGGTTTGGGAGTCAGAAAGCCTGGGAAATACTGCCTTTTGCAAATGTTACCTGTGCAATGTTGAACAAGTGACTTAATGTCTCTGGGTCTCAATTCCCTTAAATATAAAATGAAGTGGTTTACATATAAGTTTCTTCCAACTTGAAAATCCATAATGTCTAATAAGTAGGATACATATATATAAATATAAATATATGTATCCCTATATTATTACCTAATTGTATAGTATAATTATATACATATAATTATAATACATAATATATATATCCCTATATTATTATATATAATTATATATAAATAATTATAATTACATATAATAATATATAATATATATTGTATCTCTATATTATCTTATTATATGTTATATTGTTATAATCTTATTATATATATTTATATATATGTAGACTATAAACCAAATTTCTGTCTGTTTCTGTCTATCTGTCTGTCTGTCTGTCTCTCTCTCTCTCTCACACACACACACACACACTCCTGATGACCTAAAAATCAAAGAGAATAGTGGATAGGATGGGCACTCTAAGAACGTCATACAGAAAACTGTGAGGTGTCAGAAAATCAGCTCCTCGAGTCAGGAGATTTGTGCTTGAATTGTACCAATCCTCCTATTTCCTTGCTTGCTCTGTGATCATCAGCAAGGCAGTCAGACCTTAGTTTCCTCATCTGTGAAATGAGCGCTGACTCATCCAAAGCAGCTCTATTAGATTCTATGAACCACCCCAATTGACCGTACAAAAGAAAATGAGCAGAGACGAAAATGTTCTCTTAGGAATCATTTCTTTGGTGCACTTAAGTTTAAAGCCACTATCATTTTGGGGAAAGTGGCTGCAGTTTATTTAGAAGATGATTTTATTCCAAAGCTCTGCAATTTCTCTTTTCAAATCTTAAGCAACTGATTTATTCAGAGCGCTTAAAGTAGCCTGTGGTAGTAAATAGCACCCGTGATTTCTTTTCTCTGACAATTCAGTTTGTCTTTATTCCTGGGATCTTTGCAAAATGTTGGCCTTTGTGAATGGGCCAGTTCCAGAGGAATAAACCATAGAGCATCTGCATCATCATTTTCTGATTAACCCCCCCCCCAGGTTGTATTTATTTAATCTATCTCAAGTCAGAAGGAAGCAGAGCTCTATCTAGCCAGACTTCGATGAATCACACTCCTAATAGAGTTATAAATTGAGACTAATTGGTTTACGTGATTGTTATTAAGTCCAATTTCAGCTGGTTAATGGAATTTTGTTTGGCAAGGGAATAGTGCTGATCTTATCAGATTATATTTTTTTTCTTTTGAAATATGCTCCCATTTCAGCCTATTGGATCCCCGACTTCTTAGTAAGCATAAATCAAGTCCTTCAAGAGGGGTGCAAAGGACTGTGGAGGAAAAGAGAGTGGAATAAAAAATAAATCCCAATAGTCCCAATTTAGTGGTTTTCTATTGAGGATGTTTTCACACCCAGTCACCATGTTTGATCTGCCTTCATCTCTGACCAAGACATTACAATCAGTGAAACAGTTCAGTGGAGACTTTAATCCCATATCACAATTGCCTAAATGGTTTCAAATGTCACATAATGAACAAATAAATTGGCTTTCATGAAAACCAGATTTGGCAGGAATGCATGAGTGCCTGGTTAAATAAGCAAACTGGGACTTCAGTGGACTGCTACACAATTTGTTGTTTTTCAAGTATTATTATTCCTTAATTGGCCTCCAAAATATGAGCTGGTGGAAACTGGAAATCAATACCTACATATGTGGTTTGAAAGTTGATAACTTGCTGAACCCATGTATGGTGGCAACATTTGCAATTCTTGTGTTTTGATGAAGCAGTAAGATAGACCAACTATAAAAATGTAGATTTTCCCTTTCCTTGAAGTTCTCATTATTGAATGGATGAACCTTGTTTGTACAAATTATTGTAAAGAAAACAAGATTTGGGGAAATTTTGGAATAATAAGAGAGCTTGCTTTTTCCTCATTAAGTCAAGATCATCAGCTTTTAAAGTCTTCATAAAAAAATAGAAGAGAATAGAAGGGAAACAATAATATTTAACAAATTAACTGGATGCTGTTCCTTAGTAATCTTCTAGATGGATCACTTTATAATCCCTCTTCCTAAATCATATACTCTCAAGGAATCATAATGGAAGCACTGGAAATACATGGGATCCTGCCAATGATCCAGAGTGACAGCCATACAAATGTCTGTCATATGTGAGTCTTAGTTGGTCTTGCATATGAACCAAGAACAACGATTATCCATGGTTATAATACAAAAAATTGAGAGGCATTGTCTTTTGATATATTATAGGCAATGATGCTGTTGCAGTTAGGGCATATATTTATTTTTCCATTCTTTTGAAAGAAGAGACTTATTTTTTCAAAACTCACACAGATTAAATATCACAATTAGATCTGTAAATTATATAGTATTCTAATACTGATTTCTCTTTGTGATACCAGAATTGATGTTATCCGATTGCAAGCAAACAGGTAGACATTTTGCAATGAGAATTATTTTTTGAGATATAGATCACAGAATTTTAAAAATCTATAATCCTCCTGAGACATCATTAGCTTTCTTGTTTTAGAGGAGAATGAAGGTCAGAGACGTTTAATGACTTGCCTAAGGATGTGAGTCACCACGGAAGGACTAGAACAAAGGTCTCTTGATGGCCAGTATTGGAACAATTTGTTCCAACAGACCTAAAGGTAGTAGACGCAGATGCTGTGCACAGTGCTTACTTAGAGCCTGGTGAGACACTGAAGATGGCAAGGTCTACCACTATCTCCTGAGCTATTACCAGTCACCCTGATTTTTGTCTTGTCACTGGACTTCCATAAGTCTGGAAGAGAGAGTGAACCTGATAATTCTGCAATTCTGTGTCACTTAAATTTGATTCTTGTGCAAATTAAAATATCACTCCATAATATTATTGGCCCTTTTAAAAAATGAAGAATGGTAAAAAAAGAAAAAAAAGTTTGGAGGGAAGGACATGTTTATAGCAAATCTTTTTGTGTGGTTAAAAACTGGAAATCAAAGGGAGGTCAATCAATTGAGGAAAGACTACACAAGCTGTAGTATATGATTTTAACATAATATTGTGCTATAAGAAATGACAAGCTGGATGATTTCAGAAAAATCTGGAAAATGTACATGAAGTGATGCATAGTGAAGTGAATGTAACTAGGAAAAATTGTACATACTAGCCACAAAAAAAGAAAAAGGTTATATTCTCTGTTAATAAGTAAAACAAACAAACAAACAAATACCAAAAGAAAAAAACCATTCTACCATTTCCCTACTCCAATGCTGCTTGGATCTAACATCTAGCTCAATTTCCTTTATTTTGAAGTCAAAAAAACTAAAGGTCAAGCTAATGAAGTGATTTACCTAAAGTTTCCTAAGAATAAAATAAAGTTTAAACCTTCAACAAATTAAAAAAATAGAATAAAATAATCTCAGAAGTTGGCCAATACAATATACTTACTTTAAAAATTAAGAGACTCAGGCTTAGAAAAAAGTGATTTGCCCTAAATCACAATAAGTAAATTGCAGAAAGAATATTTGTTCTCAAGTACTCTCATTCTAAATCCAGTATTGTTTCCACTGGCACATAATTTCCTTTATATAATCATCTCTCACAACCTCTTTATTTTAAAGCTGAGGAAAATAACACAGCACAGCTATATGACTCTTTTAAAAACACAAAAGTATCAGAGTTGGGAAATGAATCCAAGTCTTCTCATTTTAAATTGAGTAGTTTCACCCCATACCATATCATCCTTTACCATCATATAATCTAAATATTCTTAATCTGTGGTCCATGAATTAAAAAAAATACTTTGCTAAATTTATTTCAATGTAATTATTTTTCTACGCAATCTCATGTATTTTTTCATGTAAAAATATTCTGAGAAGAAGTCTGTGGAGGTCCACCAGACTCCCCATGTGATTCTGAAAGGGTTAAGAATCCCTGTTCTGATTCAACCTCATTATTTTACAGATGAAAAAATCAAAGCTCTGAAATGTAAATTGATTTGCCAAACATCTTACACCTAATAAACAGCAGATTAAGACCCATAATTGTTGGAATGATCAGGAAATGTTCTATTATGATTCATTAGATTCCCTCCCCCAGCTATTAATTAATTTTAAAATTTCTTCAAGTTCCACTATTACTGAAGAAGCAAAATAGTGCAGTAGGAAGAGTATAGGATTTGGATAAAGAAGACAAATTTAAAACATTCTTTACTTCATATGACTATCACTACAGGCAAATCATTTTATCTCTCTAGACTTTTCAACACTTTCTCCATAAAATAAAGGTCTTATGTGAGATCATCCTTAAGGTTCCTCCCACTAAATAATAATTCTGTTATTAGTATCTTTCCCATCTTAATAGATCATATAAATTTCCAATACCACAATCTCTGCAATCTTTGCAGTTTCTTATGGTTATACTTCTAATAGCAAAATTGTTGTAGAAGACAATTCTATCTGTGAAAAGTACTAGAAACTGAACAAAATGAAGATTGACCCAGGACCTATTTAGATAATGGACAATTTTTACACAATGTACACTTAGGGAATGTTTTCTAAGGATAACAATGGCCTTTGGAAGTTAAAAAACAAAACCAAAAACAAAAACAGATAACCTCTCTCAAAGAAAAACTTTGATATTTTGATCATATTTATGTGTTCTCTATGTATACATGTGTTTATATTATGGTTATTTTTTATCTGTTACCTTTATCTCCTGAAAAAGATCCTGGATAATTGTGGGATCTGATTAATAATAACTAATTAATAATAATTCCCAAAGTGAATTATTCAATATGCTTCTAAAGTTTAGGATTCATGAGAGTCAGTAAATCTCATATTTTTAATTTATCTCTTTCCATTGGAACTTTCATTTTTTTCTACAAATACATATAGGTCTTCCCAGTTCTCAAATTTTTTTCCTCAAAGCATTTATTCCTTTAAATTATAACTCCATATCTCCTCAATTTCACTGAAAAACCTCTTAACTCTTTGAGAAAGGAGTTTGCAAGCAATAGCTCCATCTCTTCATCACCTATTTACCATTCATCAATACACATTTATTAAGTGTCTGCTATGTGCCAGGCACTGTGCTAAGCACTGGAGAATATAAAAAGGGGCAAACACTATTCTTCTTGAAGCTCACCTAATTTCTGTCCTCAATAACATACTGAAACTCTTTTCCCAGAAGTTTACTCAACAGATTTAGTATTTTGGCCTTTCCTTAGCTTCCAACATTAGTAATGATTTCTTCTTTCCCTCCTTCACTCTATGACATCCCCCACTTAATTTCCTGTCTTCTCCTGTACCCACTATTGTTCTATCTTCTTTTTAAGGCTCCTTTTGGCAGCTACTTATTCTTGTTCTTTTGGGTTATATGGACCATCTCCTCTACTCTGTCCTTGACTATCCTTGATAGTCACCCAATTCCATGGAATTAACCAGCACCTGTTTGCCAAAGAATTCTCAGATTTACATACCCATCTCTAATGTTTTTACCAAGCTGTACAATCACATTTCTAGTCATTTACTCAATAGCTTCAAAGAAATATTCTAACCACATGTCCAAAGAGGAATTTATTTTCCCCCCAAAATTCTCTTAATCCTTCCAACTTCCCTATAAACTATTAATTATTCAAAGAATCATTGAATTTGAGTTGGAAAACCTTGAGTCTAATAGCCTGAACTGTATTAGAAAGCATTTTCTAGCATAAATGTTCATGCAGCTTCTTCTTATAGATATATATCTTAAGATGATATAATAGCCTTTTGGAGAGTTCTAATTATTAGGAAGTTTTCCCTTCACATCTAGTGTAAAATTGTCTCTTTACAATTTTTTTCTTTATGTAAAAATAAACAGGCTCATCTATTCCATTCATATGAAAATTTACTATCACCTTTAATAAATTATAATGTTATATGTATAAAAATTGTTTTGAAAATAATTTTTTATGATTTTATTAGTAAATATTTGATTTGTATAACTATTTTATATACTTATATAACCGAGATCAAGTAAAATTTTCTTGAATAAAAAGACTAGAAAAAGTTTAAGCCCCTGATCTAGCTTGTGTCATCTTGTTGATATCTTTCTCACTTTTTTCTTCCAAAGAATTAGTATGAGATACTTAGCTAAAAATGCTTTTAGCTTTTTTTTTGTATTTTTGAAAGCATTTTAAGAAAAATAAATCTGCTTACACTAGAATTTTTGAATAAACATATAAGCATTATTGGTGGTCTTGCTTATTTCATTCATTTTATTTCTATAATGCAGAAACTAAAGAACAAGCATTTACCAAGCACTTATGACTGTCAATCTCTTATATGCATAACACGATGGCAATATAAAAGTAGTATTTGATTTGGTCTTTGCACACAAGGAGTTAACAATCAGTTTCAGAGACAATGTCATATGAAATACTTGAAAGAATATGGCAGCCTACAATAGAGCACTGGAATTTTAATGGACAAAGCACAGAAAGGAGAAAGCAATAGTTCCTGGAGAAGTCAGGAAGAGCTTTGTATAACAGGCAGGACTTGAGCTAACCTTTGAAATATGTGCAGGATTTAATTAGGTAGATGGGAGGGAGGGTTCTAGAGAGGGTGGCAGCAAAAGGCAAAGCAGGGGTCAGGATGGGAATAAGATGTTCAATCATAGAAAGGTTTACAATTGGTTTTTCAAGTATTTCTAACAGTTTCAGAAGAAGAGCTTCATATCAATCTATCCAAACACACTTGCAGACATAGATTGCCATGTAAAAAGTTCTTTTTGGGGGGCATTTATCTATCTACATTATGCTTCGTATATATTTATAAAGACATTGTTTTTCAACATATACATACTAAATAAAGATTATTTTAAGCCTTCCATGAAATTTAAGCTATGAAAACCTGTGTTATGGTTGTAAGAGGGAGAGAGAAGGAGATAGAAAGAGACAGAGACAGAGAAACAAATACAAACAGAGAGAGAGAAAGAGAGACAGAGAGAGAGAAGGAGAGAGAAAGAGAGAGACAGAGAGAAAGACAGAGAGAGAGAGAGATTCAGTACAGAGAGAGAGATTCAGTAGAGAGAGAGAGAGGGAGAAGGGGAGAAAGGCAGAGAGACAGAGAAAGAAAGAGAGATAGAGAGACAGACAGAGAGAGAGAGAGAGACAGAGAGAGAGAGAAGAGAAAGAGAGAAATGGATATGGAGATAAGTTGGGGAAGGAAGGAGAGACGGAAGGAAGAAGGGAAGAAGGGAGAGCCAGGCAGACAAATAGACAGTCAGAAAAGTAAAATATTCTAAAAAGGGTATATGATGTTTGGCTCTCAGCTGTTTTACCCCCAGGTTTCTATAAGTGGAATATGTATACAATTGCATACTTCTATTATGCACACACATACACACACACACACATACACACACAGACATAGAATGTGTATACACATATTTAGAAATGACAATTGTATGTGTTGTATATTTTAATGCACACATATCTATAAGTGTATGTCTAAATGGTATGTTTATCAGTATATACACATATGGGTGGGCACTCCATTGATAGAAGCCTATGTTGAGCTAAACATATATAGACAGATCTAAAATATGACACTTTAAACATATATAGAGATCTCAGCATTATAAATACATAGAACATATTATTTAATTGTCATTTTCAATATGTCTATTTCTACCATATAATCATATATACAAAGATATATATGAATATATGTGCACATATTCCTTTTACTGAAATCTAATCTTTAAAAAATCTGATAAAGAGAATGGTGTGCTCTCTTTAGTGTTTTCTCTCTTTTCCCTCCAAGTTTATTATATATATACATATAATTTATTCCCCCCCTCACCCAAGCTGTCTATGAGCTTCCTTAGTTTCTCTTATATAAACAACTTCTACTTATGTAGCACTTTAAATTTGGCCAAGCTTTCTAAATACATCTCCATATTTGCTACTTCAAGAGTAAGTTGATTTGACTTTTTTCAATAAATTAACAAGAATTTATTAAACACTTATGTCTGCTATAAGCCTTGAGGATAAAAAGAAAGGAGGAAATACAAAAATGGCCTTTCTTTCAAAGACTTCATATATTAATGAGAAATACAGATAAATGTAAGTAAAGAGGAACATACATGAATAAAAGGAAAGGGACATTATATTGGAAATTGTATGTGACTAAAGAAGGCATCATTTTAGCTGAATCTTGAAAGGATATGAAATGACAGAGAAGAAGAGTCAGCACAAAGGAACAGAGAAAGGAAATAGAGCATCCTTTATATGTAATAGGAAGAAGACTGCTTTCAATGGATCACAGAATGATGGAAGGGAGATGTAAAACTGGAAAAGTCAAGTACTTTTGGGACATGCACAATAAGTGCTAATAAGAAGTTGAAGAAGGCATGAATGTTGGGAAACTGAGAGACTAAGAGATAATGGGACCATCAATAATAATAGGTAAGTTTAGAACAGAAGAGAATTTGTAGGAAAAGATAATGAATTTTGTTTTAGACATGAGGAGTTTGAGATGCCTGAGGGACATCCAGTTTCAACTATCCCATACACAGTCAGAGCCATGAAATTGAATTTCATAAAAGACAATGGCTGGAAATACAGATATGAGATTCATGATAGAAAAAAATGAGCCCACAGAAAATAATGCGATCACTAGGATATATAGCATAGGAAGAAAAGCAAAAGTCCTTTACAAAGCTTTCTGTTACAAATGTCTCTTAACTGTTGCCTGAGTATAACATGTTTATTTCTATCTTTGTACTTTTTCAATATTATTGCCCCAATCTGTCATACTCTCCCCACCTAACCAAAGTTTATTTACCATTAAAGGTTCAGTTTAAATTTCCATCTCCTTGTACCTTTTGCTAAATGCCAGAAAACTGAACCACTTTCATGTGAATTGTTTTGGAACATGCTGAAGATTCCCTGGTATGACAAGGTCCTGGACACTCCGATCCTTTCTTGAGCCGAATTGCCAACCATTTAAAATTTACTTTAGAGCAGAGCTCGATCGACTGGTCCCACCTCTGAACGTCAAATACATGATTAAACGAAGCTTATTTTATGGAGAATTGGCACAGAACAAATGTTCATGTGTGGTCACAAGAAGCAGTACCGAGATATTCTCAATGTCTCTCTGAAGACCTTTAGTATCAATCGTGAGACAAGGAGGCATTGGATCGGGAATGGCCACAACAAACGAGCCCAAGAGAATCCCAGAATTTCAGAAGCACAAAGGAAACCTGAGCTTGCAAATTCAGAATTTTAGAGACACCATATCCCGACCTGTGTCAGTGCCTTCTGAATTCACTTTGGACACATTCTCCCCAGATGAATATAACCTGACTCCAAGATTGTAATGTCATTGTTCTCCTTTAAAATCAAAGGGCAAACAATAATGACACAGATTTTAGCCACAAAGGATCTTGATCTTCCCTGAACTCTTTTAGCATTTTATAGTATGTAAGATTATACAGCTTTTTTCTTTAACTAGAGAAGGTCATAAAGCATTTATGTGTTAGTCTCATGTCCTTAAATAGATTTTAAGTGGTCTGAGGGTGCAGAATTGACCTAGTACATACGCATACATATTTGTAAAACTGCATAACATGTGACAGCCACCTTCTATCATCATATGGGAAAATATAATGTTTCTACTTTTAACTTTGTTTTCTCAAGGTGGAAAAGAGTGCTTGCGGTCACTCATTGGTTGACCAAAGCACAAAACAGGAGACTAGTAAACACACCCTAGATCATACCACCTTAGAAGAAATGAAAGGCTACAGATCCAGAATTATCTCTGAAAATAACTGCACAAAAAAACTGAAGCTTACGACAATGTACTCCAGAAGCAGGGTCATATTTTCCATAGAGTTAAAAGGAAAGAAATAGACTGGGAAAATGAGCAAAAAGCACAGGAAGATGCTGCTTAGAGAAAATTACTATAGGGAAGATGAAAACAAACAAACAAAAAAGAAGACAATAAACTCAAAACTGCTAGTCAAAATGCCTCATAGAAAAATATGGCTTGATCTCAGACCATAGAAGAGATCAAAAAGTGTTTTTAAAATTAAACAAGAGAGGTAGAGCCAAAATGGGAAAAGAAATGAGTGATTCAAAAAAATCAAAAAACAAGAACCAACAGCTTGTTAAAGGAGGTACAAAAATACCAAAGAAAATAACACTCAAAACAAAAAGAACAGAAGAGGCCAAATGGTTAAAAAAAAGGCACAAAAAGTCACTAATGAGAATGCCTTGAAGAGCAGAATTGGCAAAATGTAAAAAAAAATAAAAAATAATTACAAAAACTCATTGAAGAGAAGAAGTCTTTGAAAACTCCATCTGAACAAATGTAAAATGAGGTATAAATATCACTGAAAAAATACTTCAATAAAAATTAGATTGGGAAAATGGAAGCTAATGACTTTATGAGCCATCAAAAAGCAATAAAACCAAATCAATAGAAGAAAAAAAAGCAGAGAAAATTCAAAATATTTTATTGGAAAAATAGCTAACCTGAAAAAAACAGATTCAAGAGAGATAATTTTTTAAAAAAATATATTGGATTAGCTGAAAGCTATAATTAAAACAAAAACCTATGCTTGATCTTCTAAGATCAAGATTAAAGAAAACAATCTTGATATTCTAGAACCAGAGGGTAAAACAAAAATTGAAAGAATCAACTAATTACCAACTGAGAGAGTTAGCCAAATGAAAACTCCCAGAATTATTATAGCAAAATTCTAGAGCTGTCAAGTCAGGGAGAAAATACTGCATGTGGTCAAAAACAAACAATTCAAATATTGGGGATCCAGGCCAAATAACACAAGATTTGGAAACTTTCTACACTAAAGAATCTTAGGACTTGGAATATGATATTCCAGAGGGCAAAAAAAGCAGGATTACAACCTAGAATCACTTATCCAATAAAACTGAACCTAATACTTCAGGGGAAAAATGGATATTGAATGAAATAGATGACTTCTGAGAATTTCTGATTTGTAGACCAGAGCTAAAAGGAAAATTTGACTTTCAAATACTAGACTCCAGAGAAACATAAAAAGGTAAACAAAGATGAGAAATCATAAGGGATTCAATAAGGTTGAACTGTTTACATTCCTACAGGAGAAAATGATATCTTTAACTTCTAAAAACTTTCTTATTATTAGGATAGGAGTATGGATAGACAAAGGAAATGGGCGTGATTTGAATATGTTATGATAATTATCTAAAAAGAAGTAAGGGTTGAGAAAAGCAAACGCACTGGGAGAACAGAAAAGAGAGAGAAAATTAATTTGTCAGACAAAAGAAGTTGGGAAGATGGGGGAGGTTGATGAAACACATGAATCTTACTCTCAATAGAATTGGCTCAGACAGGGGAATATATATATATATATATATATATATATATATATATATATACTTAGTTGTTTATCAAAATCTCTTTTACCATGTAAGAAAATAGGAACAGCGGGAAAGATAAGAGAAGGGGAGGGAAATAACAAAAAGGAGGGCAGATTAGGGAAAATAAGAGTCAGAAGAAACACGTTTGAAAGTGGATAGGGTAAAACAAGAGAGTGTGTTAAACAGGGGAAATAGAATGGAGAGAAATGCATAGTAATCATAACTGTGAACAAAATTACACCAAAGTTCTCTGATAAAGACCTCATTTCTCAAATGTTTAGAGAATTAAGTTCTCTATTTTTATAGAAATTTATTTATTTATAGAAATGTATAGAATTTTATTTATATAAATTATAGAATTTATAGAAATAAGAAATATTCCTGTTCATAGTCAAAGGATAAAAACAGGCAGTTTTCAGACAAATAAGGCAAAGCTATTTATAGTCATATGAAAAATACTCTAGCTCCCTATTGATTAGAGAAATGTACATTTAAAAAAGTTTATTAAGATTGGCTCATATAACAGAAAAGGCAAATGACATATATTGGAGATGTTGGCAAATCGAGAATTTACTGTTGATAAAGTGGTGAACTGATTCAACTACTCTGTAAAGCAATTTGGAACTATACCCAAAGAGCTAAAAAAACACGCAAACTTTTTACCAAGCAATACCACTACCTTATCTATTCCAAAGATAATTTTTAATAAAGAAAAAAGAAAAAAAACTGTACATACAAACATTTATAGTAGCTTTTTAGGGGGAACAACAATATGGGATTTAGGATGTCCATCAATTGGGGAAAGGTTGAACAAGCAAAGTATTATATAGGATCATGATGGAACACTATTGTGCTATTAAAAAAATGAAGAGCAAGATGCTCTCAGAAAAACTTGCAAAAATCTTTTATGAACCAGTGCAAAGTGAAATAAGCAGAGCCAGAATACCGTATACAATAACACCAATATTGTATTATCAATTGTGAATGGCTTAGCTATTCTCAGCAATACAATAGTCCAAGATAATTCTGAAGGACCTATTATGAAAAATGCTGTGCATCTCCAGAGAAAGAACTGAAATAGTTTAAGTGAAGACTGAAGCATACATTTTTAATTGTATTTTTTCTGTTTATTTTGTCAGTATTTTATTTCATAACATGACTAACATGGAAATGAATAAACAAAGAAAACAAATCAATAAGATAACTTCAGACAATATAAAATACTAGGGAGCCTACTGCCAAGGCAAACCTAGAAATGATTTGAGCAATATTACAAAATACTTTCTATACTTATTCATTCAAATAAAGTCAGATCCAAAAATTGGAGAAAAATTAATTGCTCATGGATTGGACAAACTGATATAATAAAAATAACAATTATACCTAAATTAATTTACTTATTCTTGGCCATACCTATCAAACTAACAAAGAATTATTTCATTGAGCAAGCAAAAATAGTAAAAAAAAAATTAGCTTCAGGAATAAAAGTTCAAGAATATCAATAAAATCAATGAAAAAAAATGAAGGAAAGTGTCCTACCAGTTCTAGAATTTCAAACTATATTGTAAAAAGCAATTAAAAAACAGCAAAAAATTCCGATAATCTAATCCTAGCTAAAGAATAGTGTAATGAATCAGTGGATAAGATTAAATTCACAACACACAGTAGTAAATAATCATGATAATCAAATATCTGGTAAATCCAAAGGTCCAAGATTTTGTGGTAAAAATTCACCATTTGATCAAAAAACATCGCCAAAAGCAAATTGAAAAGACATTTGGAAGAAATTATGGATAGATCAACATTTCATGCTACATACCAAAATAAGGTCAAAATGGATAAATTTTCTAGACATAAAGGTTGATATCATGTTAATTATTAGAGTATAGAAAAATGTACAGTGAAGTATAGAGAATACATTGTAATACAGAGAAGTGAAAGTTTATTACCAAACAAGAGGTAATCATATGGGGGTAGCTAGGTGGTGTAGTAGATAGAGTGCCAGCCCTGAAGTCAGGAGGACCTGAGTTCAAATCTGACCTCAGACACTTAACATGTCCTAGCTGTGTGACCCTGGGCAAGTCACCTAATCCCAATTGCCTCAGCAAAAGAAAAACAAAGAAAACAAAACAAAAAAGATAATCACTTGTAGTAAAATGAAAATTCTGAATGCATTAAATTAAAAACATCTTGAAAAAAAAAAAGCAAAAACCTAATGCAGCCAAAATTAGAAGGGAAACAAGAAACAAAAAAAAAATTTCCACAATTTTCTCTGATAAAGGCCTCATTTTCTGTAAGAGATAACAACCTGACTCAGTATTTTTTCAAATTTGCAATATGACTAATGGAAATCTTTCCCATATAATCAACATCATATGACTTGCCTTCTCAAGAGGTGGGAGAAAGAAAGGTAGAAAAGAGAGAATCTGGGACTCAAAAGTTTTTTTTTTTTAGTAAATGTTAATTTTTTACATATAATTGGGCAATATTTTAAGAAATAAACAGTTTAAATAATCAAACATTTTAATATTTAAAGAATAAAGAGAATTTTTTATAAACTAGATTGTTATATGAAGTTTGAAAAAAGATAAAGATTTAATTTTGAAATATGTTAACAAAATTGCCCTTCTTGTCAACTACTATGAATCTTGATTGTTTTATTAATTCTTCTTTTCTTTTCTTTTTTTTCCCTATCCTTTACATTCCTCATCACTTCCTTAAAGGAGTTTGAGCATCTTTACTCATACTATTGTCTATACTTAAATTTTCTTCTCTTTGATGGTGAGTAGGCAAGCTCTAACCTAGGCAATGAGCCTTTTGTCATTCTCCCTGTATGATCATTATTCTTTTATTCTTGCTTTCAATGTCCTCATCAAAACTGATTCCTCCTAGATCACTTGATCCAGCACAAGGGGGCAAAGAAGCCCACGCTGTCCCCAAAGAGATGATTCCCATATTAATGATCTAATTTGCTCTTCACAGAAACTGACATACTAATGACCTCACACTTTGATCTTTGAGTTTATCCTAACACTTCTGAAACTTGGACTATTTTTTTTTTAAATCACGGTTTCTTATTTGTACTTCAGATAGAAATTCAGCTCTCACAGCAATATCAACTTCATCCCTCTAAGTTTACATCCTGAAATACTGGCTTCAGCACCAGGACAAAAGTGTGAATTTCCTCAATTTATCTTAATGAGGTGTAAACTCCACTTTTAATTATGGCTACCATTCAAAAGTCAACATCCTGTGCTATGAATATGCCCCTAACAGGCTTTATCAGAGTAAGCTCCTTCTAGTGTGGTTTTTATAGGATCTTCAGCTTAAATCATTCTGCTAGTGTGGCTTGTGGATTTTGCAAGGTATTGAGGAATTTTGTGGGTTTTCTATAAAACCTCCTATATTCTTTGCAGAACACCTGGTAGTAAATTCCAGCCCTTTGACTTCCCATTTTCATCTGATGCTGAGTTGTTAATATGAAATATTTCATGCTGAAAGCCACTTATAGCCAGCTAATTAGTACTAGAGGAAATGAGATTAAGGAATGAAAGTGGTAAAGTAGGGAACCATTGAGGAGCTAGGGGGTGAAAATTTATAACAGTATCACTTGGGAAGAAAAATATATGTTCCTTATCCTACCTAACTAATTCCCATCTGCTCATATTACTCCCTTGCTAAGTTGAGTTTCAAGTGTCCTTTTTCATGAAGCCCTACAATTTTAAATAGGTTGGGGAAGAGAAGGTAAACAAACTAATGTGTCATAGAAGGATGTTGTTTCTTCCACCTACTTATCCATAAATACTAAAAAAAAAAAAAAAAAAAACCCTTCAGACTCTTGCCATTCCTCATCCAAGGTTTCTGATGATTATATAACTAACAAAAATAATAATCATCAAAATAATAACATTAGGCTATAATAATGAGAAACCCAAATATAGTGAGAATGCAAGAAGACAATTTCCATATGGAAATTTCCCCCCTCCTTTTAAAAATATGTCACCAAATCAATGATGTTGAGAACAGTTGCTACAAAATGTATCATTTATCAAGGACATAGTTTAAGCCTCCATGGCTGCAGCTAGCTTTAAATTTATTATCATCTCTCTAAAAATAAAATTAAGGATCAATTCCTTGTTAAAGAAGAACCAACTTAACATACCTTCTAAATTGTTTCAAGTAGGCACATGACATACATCTATAAGGTAATGCTGAAAAAAAATAAAACATAAAACAGCTTCTTCATTTCATGGGAACATGGGAATTTATTTCAAATTGATGTTTGGTTTCAATAAGTATAGACATTCTCCTCCCAGATATACTCTGGTCTTTAAAAAAAAAAAGTCCTCTCTACCGCTGTCTCAGCCTGGAAATTACTCAATGTCTGGTACCTTCTCACCTTAGAAGAGCTTACTACTATCCCTACAACTCATGCATTATGGGATATTCTTTCACAAAGCCTCCCCAGTTCCCTTGCTGAATGTCTGCTCTAGCTTTTACTTTGTGCTCCAGTCGCTTGTTCTGCCTTTATTCTCTTTCTGGATCTGTTCCTGACTTCCTTTGGACTCCAGAAGTTTGCCTCTTTGACATTATTCTTCATACCTCTGATTCCTTCTCTTCTCATCTTCCTTTTCTGTGCTGTGTTCCAATGGAAGACCCTTGAGAATAGGATAGTATTTTTTTAGCATGTGTTTGTATTCCCAGTGCCTAGCACAGGGTCTGGCAGATAGTATAAGAGAGATTTGTTTCCTTATTTCAAAAATTCTCAACATGTCACCAGGCAAGTCTTGGAGCTAGAATCCAGAGTCAAAAAAGGGTTAATGGTTGAAGACAACACTTCCAAATACTGGAAAGATACATTGAGGATAAATTTATCAATGAGAAAGTTGTGACTGAATATGTCAACAATCTTACTGGTGTTTTGATGTCAAAACTTTATGGGAATAAGATTTCCAAAACAATTAACATTTCCACATTGTGAGTACTGGTGCACACCTTCAGAATTAAAACAGAAACAAGAACAGATATGGAAAAATCATTAAAAATAAACAGCAGTACCATATTAATCAACCAGAACTCATCATAATGCATATTAGAAACATTCTATTTTAATTGTTCAAGATAATTGACAGTATTTTATCTCCATGTGCAGTATCTGCAAAACTAAAAAATAGAATCAAAAGTACCTCTATGGATTCCCTACACATGAATTCTGTCAATAACACATTGACAACGAAGTAGCTGATAATTAGCTTAGAAGAATAATTCAGGACTAGAACACCACTACCATTAAAAACAAAGGAATTATTTTTAAGGAGCCTCTCTTAGTGATCAATGCATAGTATGTAAGGAAAAGGGAGAAATTTTGGAACACACCAACTAAGTTTTGTAAAATTTAATGCAAATGCAGATTAAATTTACCATAGACCTTGCTTCTAGAATTGCATATTAGAAAGTTACTCTCTCTTATGACTGACATATCAATCCTCACACAAAAAAATATAGACCTCAAAATAAGCTAGAAAGCTCATTCAAGACATGTTAATTCCTCTGAAACTCAATTTTCTTATCTGTAAATGAGATAATATAGGTATTACTTTGCAAACCTTAAAATGCTATATAAATGTGACTTATTATTATTTCCCCTAAACCCATTTGGATATTAATAATGTCTTTTCTACTAATGCATAACTTTTCTTAGGATACTTCCAGACATTTAAAAACCAAATAGATAGTCATTAAAAGCATTCCATGAAGATAGGAGATATAAGGAACATGTCCTTACATGGAGGTCCAACTCTAGCCACTGATTTCACTAAAATAAATAAACAAAAGACAAACACACAGACAGATAAAGAAACAAAGAAATTAATTTATGAATGAATGAATGAATAGGGGAGCCTTATTTCTTTATCCAGGTGCTCTCTTTGGAAGAAGGTTTATGGCAACATATGTGGGAAAAATTGACGAGGAATATCTCCTATATCTTAAACATGTGTGCTTCATCAGGATTAACTAGATGAGACAGTTATTCTATGTACGGAGCCAGTCTTACAAATATCCTGTCCCTTGACTGGCACACTAAAGACAAGGCATGCTTTCTATTAGGAAACTAATATGTGTTTTTCATTGATTTCAGTGCTTTTGGATCTCTTGGGGAAAGTGGCCTTTTTCTCTGTGTGAGTACATTGGAGAGAGGGGAATAAAGTGGGGCAAATGAGAGGGAGAGAGGCAAAGAATGAAGGGAAGGAAAAAAGAGAAGAAAGGATGGAAAAATATTAGATTTGGCTTCATTATAGGACTCTGGTCTGAATCCTGTATCTACCTCTTACAACATGTATCACATTGGGGAAGTTTCTTTTCATTTTTGAATCTGTTTTCTCATTTTAAAATGATATTTTAAACTAGATGAGTTCTATAATTCTGTCCAAATCTAAATCAATTTGCACATATTTATGTGCATGTAAATATTTTATTTTCCTACTTTTCAGGTAATTAGAATCAGAGTGTTTTGTTGGTGATGACTAATAATTGTGTTAAGGAGCTGTATAATATTTAGCAGTTATTTCACACACATTATTGTGCTTTTTCACAGTAGCTGTCCTAGGAGGTAATACACATGACATGCATTATTGTATCTGCATTATAGCTGAAAAAACTGAAAGGTAGAGAAGTTATATGATTTAAATATGTGATACAACATTTATTCAGGACCTACTAGGTGCGTGTGACTGTGCTAAATTGAGTATATAGAGCACTGGAGATCAGAAACACCTGAAATCAAATCCAGCCTCAGTCATTTACTAGATCTGTAACCTTGAACAGGTCATTCATTTGTTTCCTGACTCAGTTTCCTTCTTTGCAAAGTGGGGATGATAATAATATCATTTATTTTACAAGGATGTTGTGAAGATAAAATGAGATAATATAAAATGTTTTGCTGACCTTAAGTACTATGTTATGAAAGCCATTATCATCTTCATCATCATCAATAATCATTATTCAAAGACAAAAATAAAGCAGTCCCAGAAATCCAGGGGCTAACACTTCCTTGGGGATGCAAGTAAATGGGGAAGAGAATGCTAGTCATTGTGAGAGCTCAGAATCAGCCAGTCCCAAACCCATCTATCTTCAAGCCCAGTGCTTTATGCACAATTTTTCTTTGCTTTGTAACTTTTATGCTGTTGTGAATCATGGCAATGTTTGCGAGCAGCTTTCAAGTACTGACACAGTTATCCATCACTGGACAGAGACAGCTCTACCCACACAGAATCCTTTGCCAATAGCCAATATAAAGGTCCAAAGCGAGAGGTAAATTATTTGTTCCCAGATAACTGTTGATCAAGGAGGACCTAAGAATGACTATCAGTACAAACATGCATCCTTGGTATACATTTATATACATTTTGGGAGGGAGGAAGAGTGGGGGGGGACTATGTAGATTTTAACTCTTTCTTCTTTTTTGTATTATTCTTTCTTTCAGATACAGAATCAGTTTGAGGGTTGATGGAACAGGCCTAATGGATAGTTATCATACTGTGATCGCCTCTCCCCAAAAGTGTTGTTAAATCATGATTAGAATCTGCATCTATAGATAAAACGTTATTTTCCTTGTTACACTCTGATGCTCTAGATCTCTGGATGTATTTATAGGTATGTTCATATTCTTGCCTGTGATAGGAGGGGAAGTGATGATAAGGAAGTTTGTTAGCAGAGTTTCTAAGTGACTGACATAAAATGAAGACCCAAAAATATCGGGGAGAGAAGAGCATGGACAACCAAACAAAGGAGAAGAGCGCAGAAAAGGAGATAGAAGGCCACTGAAGACAAACTGTCATCTCCTGGTCCAAAGCCCAGACTTCCTCAGGGTCATTAAGTTGGGAATCTCTCACCATTTCCAAATTCAGTTTGCTAAGGAAACATATCATTCATTCAAATATGCAGATTTCTTAACTGGCAGACAATTAAAATGATATTTTTGTCAGTGGTTGCGTTTCTATTTTCATGTCCTGCCAAGTATCAACTGGAAACTTAAACAGAGGTGAAGGCATTCCCAGCTACAAGTCTCCATTTGGTTCCAACTCTCCTAGGTGGGCCATCTTGAATATGTTAAAGCAATTAGGTGATCATGCATTTTCTAATTGATGAAAAATGTTAATAGTACCTTCAAAAATCTCTCACTCTTCTTTTCAGCAGTGCAGAAATGGCTGCCAATGGAGCATGCATGGAACAGATGCCAAAAGACAGCTTGGAAACCTCGAAAAAGCATAGAAACAAGAGTTGCTATTCATCCATATGGCAGGCTCAGCCCTGGCAGATCAAGCTCCTCCTTTTGGTTGCCAAGGAGCTGAAATGGGATTCAGAATGGATCACTTATTTTATAAAACCATTAAGCATTTTATGATACCCTTTACATTAAAATGGAAGAGTAGGCACCCATAGCATGGACTTTAAACCTCCTTCAAACAGTGTGAAATTGTTTAGATTAAACTATTGAATTTTCCAAGTTTTCAAAAGGTTAGCTTTAAGAAACAGGAATATCTAAGATGCGTCTTATAAGTAAGCTGAGTAGCTAGAATATTGATTAACATTTCTATTAAAGAGAAGTCACCATTGTTAATGGAGTTCACCAACTTTCAGAATATGCCTTTTTCACCATTCTCCATCAAATACAATTAAATTATTCCATTTTTCTCTTGACCTTTTTTCCAAAGCTTTCCCACATACATTCCTGGAAAATCCTCCCACTTTTTTATACCTATTCAAAAATACTGATTAAAAAAAACAACTAATTCAAGTTTTACCTTCAAAATAAAATTTTCTGTGGTAGCTACAATCCATATTGGTCTCCACTTTATCAACCTATAGCCTAGTAATATGTATTAAAATGTAGACTATACACAATTTTGTATTGCTCATTAAGTATCTTTTACACTTTAGCTTTATCTCCCTCATTAAATTGCTAAATCTGTGAAAGCAGGCTCTCTGACATAAATTTTGGTTCTTCCATGGCATATTAGAAATTTAATAAATAATTGCCAGTAGATTGGGATGGCAGAAGAAAGAGAAAGTTTTTCTCCTCCATAATAATGGTAATAACAATAACTAACATTTAAATCACCCTATCATCCTTTAAAGATCAAAAAGAAATTATATATATATGCATATATATGTATATATGTGTGTACATATATATGTATATATATGTATATATATATGTATGTATATATATATGTATGTATATATATATATGTATGTATATATATATATATATATATAAAATCTTATTGGATTCTCACCAAACTTCTGAGGCAGGTACTATTATTATTATCTCCATTTTACAGGTAAACCTGAGAGAGATTAATGACTCATAAAGTATCATATAGCTGTTAAGTATGAATTCAAACTCTATTACCTACTGCCTGCACAAAGATTTCTTTCAAGCATAAGAACAACAGAAGTTACTTTATATAGATTCTCACAGCACATACCTTTGATATTGATTCTGAAGTCTAGATAATTATGACTTAGGGGTTGTCTTGGTTCTGCATTGAAGGTATCCCAGGATCAGATCAAGTAGTACAGAGCATAGTTTGATATCGTAAGCTTTATTGAAAAAGAGATATGGGTGGGGGGAGTCACCTTGGGATCTACAGAGTCATTATTGCTTTCATATGCAATTTTTATCTTTATCAGGCCTGAAATCTGGGTATAAAAATTTTTCTCTACATTGGTCAAAACTTTGGTGATAGTGGGAGGGAAGGATTTGTACTTTAAATTAAGTCTCCAGTCACAGGATCATGTACAAAGGAGCCCTGGTTTCAGCTCAGCCTGGTCCACATTATAATTATAGCATAAAAAAAATTTTCCCCCAATGTAGGGAAAGACTAGACAATCAAATGCTAGATTGATTCTCAGGGTTAAGTGATATATGGATACTCAGGAAGACTATACTGGCCAATACCTATTGCCACAATAAGGATTTCCTCATTTTCTACCTGAGCAGTTATTAGCCTATTTTACACAATTTTTTTGGGGGAAATTCTTATCTTTATTTTTCTTATATTTAATACTCACAATAAATGTAAAGTGACTGATTTGCTATCCATTTCTCACAATGGTTGATTGATATTTCTTCCTCTTTTCCCAAGTATTTATCTCTACCCCAATATTACTCCCCCATCCCTGTATCAGATGATCTCACTTTTTATTTTGTTAAAAACTGAAATTATTTGAAATGAGATTCACCACCTCTTTCTACATATCTCAATTCCTCTAATTTATTTTTTAGTGAAATTGGGATGGGGAGCAATTCATGTGTATGGTAGATATTAATGCATTCATTCCAATTAATATAAACATAGAAGTCCCGGATTTTGTTAAATTAATTAATCTGCCAAAGATAGAAACTAAGTACGAACAAGTTTTAAATGAAAGTGAAGTTATTTATTGATAGAAATATCAGATGATAGAAATAGCCTATAGTTGGCTGAAAGAATCAAATAAAGCCTTGGGTTTATGTATAAGATAGTAATTCATTTAAGAACTGTGCAGTCAAGATGTAAAGCAGTCTAGTTTCCTTATGTGTTTAGATTCAGGGGAGCCTTGAAGAAACGCATTTAAATCTTCAGCAGAGAGTGGTAGGGAGAAAATTAAAGGGGAAACCGATCCCAGAAGAGCAAGACATGCTGCCAGGTTGTCCATGACCATGTTATCAGAAGTAATGGATCAGTGGAAGTCAATTCAGAAGCATAGAGAGACAAATAAAAGGAAAAATTAATGACAAAATGGATGAAGCAGCTTCCAGGTATGTACATGACCCTATGAACCAAAAAAATAAAATATGGCTATGGACCCAGTAAAGAAACTTTCATAACCATGACTTGAGTTTGCATTTAGGTTGCATATGTTCTTTATATGTACATCTAAACTAGATTCTACAACTGTATTCTAACTCTTAAGGCCACTCTTAAATTAGACTAAATTAATATACATTTTCCTAATAATTTATATCAAATATTTTGTGGGGGGATATTTTTGATCAGCTGTTGTTACTATATCATTTTAGGATATATTTTTGCTAAAAGAAAATTGAGACAACTTGCTAATACTCAATAGAAAAATATATTGGTGAAGAATCTTGACTGTTAATACTAGAAAACTCAGTAATCTTCAGCTATTGCTTCTAGAATTCTGCTTATAATTTTGCTCTGATTTGGGTGGATCAATCCACCAAAGTGAGAGAGAGTTTGTGAAATAATGTTGGATCAGTTGCCCCTACACACAAAGTATTTAACAAGAGAAGTAATTGCTGTCAAAGGGATCATGCATAAGAAAACAGATCTCTGGGATATTTTGCAATACAAATTTTAGATCTTAGTAAAGAGGTATGGATGATCAGGAAAGATAGTCTCATGTTTCTTTCATCCATGTAATTTCTATGTATAGTTATACCAATATTTGTGATCTGCTAAAGCTGTGTGTTTGGTAGCTTAAAATGAAATAGAAGCTACAAATAAAAATTTGGATACACAAATATTACCAATTTTAAGAAGTTCATTTCTATCCTTTTCATCCTACAAATGTATATATTTCAGCATTCAGATGTGTAGCATGTTAATAGATCTTCCTTATCTCTTAGTTGAAGGCAAAACAAAGCACTAGGAAGAATTAATAAAGTAGAGGTGGGTCAAGTCTTAAATTATGGTTGAATCATGATTATCAAATGCAGTCCTTAAGTGGTTAAACTACTGGATCTTCTAATGTTCTCCATTTTTGACAGAACTGATTTAGAACACTGTATTTCACTATTCAGGTTAGTATGATTTTGCTTTATTTCTTTATTAATCTGTCAAATATAAATGTGTGCAGATTAATGTCTTTATATGTTTGGGAATAGTCTCAAAAAGTATGTTTTTAAAGGAAATGCTGTAACAACTAACTCACTGGGGATCAAAATAGAACAGTTTTATGCAGAATTTTTAGGCCCAATTTCAGCATGTTAGCTCAAAATCTATGACTGAATTGGACTCAAAACACAAATAACCATTTGATTTACAATACTGAGAATTTCAATAGAAGCACCTCACAACTCAAATATATAAATACAAGCATATACAGATGTATGAATTATATGTGTATGTGTGTGCACATATGCTTAAATATATTTAGTTATTAATAGTACTTAATCTATAAATTTAAACCTAAACTTTTCAATAAGGTTAATACTTATGTATTTTAAAAAATTTAAATGCATTTTAGGGCAAAAACTGAATTAAATATCATCAAAGAGCTACCATATCATATTGACAAGATTTCATATTATAACCAGATACAATTTATCTCAAGAATGAAAGATTGGATCAATTAGAAAACTAAAATATATTGAGTCACATGAATTGCCAAAACAACCAACATTACATGATTATATCAATTGATGTATCAAATTTAATGATCTACAACATTTATTTTGTTAAAAGCATAGAAATAAATGGACCTTTTCTTAACGTGACCGTGGATCAATATTATATTTAATGAAGATATAGTGAAAACCTTTCCAATAAGATTAGAAAAAAATTAAGTTCTCCATTATCACCACGATTATTTGAAATAATGCTAAAATCTTCATGCTAAAACCAAAGAAATAAAAAATTGAGAGAATAGACAAAATATAGACAAAGAAGAAATAAAGCTATTTTTTGCAGGTGATATGATGATTTACCTAGAGTCTTCTAAATATTAGTCAAAACAATTAATAAACTTAGGCAAGAGTAAGATTTAAAATAAATACCAATCAATCATTAATTATCTATATAGTACCAATGACACTCAACACAAAGAAATATATATATTTGATTCAAAATAACTATATACTGAATATAGTATTTATAAGTTCATCTCTTAAGTGATAAGAAGGAACTATATTAATACAAATAAAAATACTCTTTAAAATTAATCAATATTTATAATCTCCTATGTGTCATGTATTGTGTTAAATACTGGGGATATAAATAGAACTAAAAGATAGTACCCCTCTCAAGAAGTTTATAGGGGAGACAAAGTTAATAAAGTGCTAAGCCTGGAATCAGGAAGATCTGAATCAAATATAGCCTTAGCTACTAACTAGCTGTACAACTTTGGGCAAGTCACTTAATTGTTTGCCTCAGTTTCCTCATCTGTAAAATGAATTGGAAAAGGAAATGGCAAAGTGCTCCAATGTCTTTGCCAAGAAAGCCTCAAGTGGTACCACCGAGTATGCAACAAGGCTAAAAGGTAAAATAATGATAATCTTCAACCTTACAGACAGATCTAGGGTGATTCATTGTCATAATAATAAAAAATTATAGTTATAATAACGATAACATAAATAATAACCCAATTGGATAGCAAAAAAATTACAAAAGGTTCAGACATGAGAATCTATAAGGCAAAACAAAGTATATGAGTTATTTCATTGGGACCAACATAACTTAGTTCAACCAAGTGACTAAGTGAGAGAATCTTAGCTCTTTCCCAAAAGATACAGCTACATGGCCACTTCTTTCAAGAGTCTCTCTCTTCCTCTGGGGATATGATAAGAGCTTAGAATCATGTGTTTTCTCTCTAGAAGTTGAAAATCAGAAAAACAGATTTTTTATTTTCTCCAGCTCCCAGAAATTCTGTGCCTCATTCAGAAATGAAGCAACATCATTAATGAGGAAAGTCTTAAACAAATGGTCTTTGAAGCAAGGGATGATATGCATGTATATATACATACATGTGTGTGCATATATTTTAAAAAGGCTAAAAGCTATTTCCCGATAAATACATGATCAAAAACTATAAAAGAAATGTAATCCTAAAAGAATTGAAAATTACTCAAAATTATGAAAGAATGCTCCAGATCATTTAAAATAAGATAAATCTAAATCAATCCCTGAGGTTTTACCTAACACTCAACAAATTGGCAAAGATGACCAACAAAAAAATAGTCATCGTTAAAATGGCCGTAGGAAAATTGGCACTTTCCTGCATTAGGGGTGAAGCTGTAAACTATCACAACCATTTTGAAAACTATAAAGTATCCCACTAAAGTGATTAAATTATTAAATTGTCCATATGCTTTTATCTAAAAGATTCCACTAGTAGAGTTATACTTCCAAGTCTTTGATAAAAAAGAAAGTCCCTATATACCTCAAAATCTTGGTAGCAGCACTTATTTTTTTTTTTGTAATACTAAAGAATTGGAAATGAAACAAATGCCGATCACTTGGGGAATGACTAAATAAAATATGGTCTACAACTACAATGGGATATTATTGTGTTATAAGAAATGACAAATATGAATGCAGAAAACAATAGAAAGATTTATAAAAATTAATATAGAGTGAAGTAAAGAAAATCAAGGAAACAGCAAGCATTACTATAATGATATAAATGAAAGCAAGAATCATCACAAAGAAACAAAATATGAATATTTTAAAATTACAAAAAATAATTATCATCCCAAAATAGTTATGAGAATATATTTCTCCTCTTCTTTTGCTTAGGTGAAAGGACCACAAGTGTGTACCTATTCCATCTTGGGGGTTGTAGAGCACATATGTAAACAAAATACTTATACATGTAAGTATTGTATATGTTGCATTTGTAGGTGCATATACATATATAAATATATGCTATGAATGTTTCTTATTTTTTTTCTCTTCCTTTTTTCTTTTTTAAAAAATACCCTTTTAAAGAGGGAAAAGAATTCTCAGATCTGGAAGAAAGACAGATATATGAGAAAATTTAAGTTATTTTAAAAGGTTTTTTAAAAATCAGTAAAATACTCTTAAAACATATATTTCTCCAGAATTAGTCAAGTCCACTCTCCTCATTCTATTACATTCTGCTCCTAATAGGTGATGTGTCTATAATTATGAATAATTAATTGGTTGATATGTTTATAGATTTTTAATAAAGTACTAATTTTTAAAACTATTTTCATTGACCAAATCTTTATAAAATAGGGATACCCCATATCAATGTCTATTTTTTAATCATTTCTATTTTTATCATATTACTTAAATAGTTTATCTTGGAGCATCTCAATTGTACCTTCTATTTATTTCAATGTTTTCTAATTGAGTTTTTATTTTAAAATTTGCTTTAACAAGTGGAAGGTCTCACTACACAGATTATTGATTTAGAGATGACTTATTAATGTTGTTATATTAGTAACTGGTATTTTCTTCTCAGTTGGAGTATAATCCAATTTAATTTTTTTTGTGATTTTATTTGTGCTCAACTTGGCCAATATCTCCTTTTGTTGAAGAAAGTAAATAAGATATATTATAGTTTCATGAGACTTCTCTCTATATATTTTCTGCAAGCCTTTGGCCTCTCTTGTGTCTTATTTTTAACTATATTTTCTACACTATATTACTCTCTTTCTTATGCCCTTATGTGCACTGAAATCACCAAATATTAAATTATATAGTTAATTAACTTGCATGGAATTTTAAAAATTCGTTTTTATAGCTTTTCTTTTTTGAATCCTTTTTTATACCTTTTCTTGGTAAAATAAATTATTCCCAAGTGATCAGCCAATGATGATAACTTGTCTCCATTTGCCTAGGCTGGACCATGGAAATAATAGACCACATGTTGCCACAAGAATACTTTGTCCTTCTAACGTTGTAGACCCTACCATGATGCTCTAGAAGTATAGCATAAATGGCCTAAGGGTTGCCTCCTCAATAATAATGAGGCATTGGTGTAGACCTTTGTGGACAATTATGACTGTGCAAATGTTGAAAAAAATTCTACTTTTCACTTTCATGTAAAATTGACACATTAAAGAAAAATGAAAAATTGGTTTTATTTTAGTTTTAGAAGGAAACAATGGTAAAAAAAATCTACAATTTCATAAAAAGTTTACACAAGCACATATGCATATGACGATTGAACTTTTGCCAATTGACTCATGCAAAATAAAATGTCATCTCACTACTCTTAGCTCTTGCAGCTGTAGTTTTTTTCCATTTTCATGGTAAGTGATTTTCGAAGAATATTGTGTAGATGGTCAAAATCAGCAAAGTGCGACATCTAATCATCTCTTAGATGTCTAGGATAATTAAACATGACAATAACAGAATCCTTCAAGTGGTGAATTTTTTTGAATATTTGTTGCTATTCAGCTTAAACAGAAATTTCCAAGTATAAAAAGAAATGCATTATGAATCTTACAATCAAGGGACCTATATGGAGATTTCAGACTCTGTGATAGAAAAAATCATGTGTAGCTCAAGTTTCCAAGGGTTTCTGAGATAATTTTGTGCATTGGAGAGGAAAGGAAAGGGGGGAATTTGATATCACAGCAGATTCAAAAGAGTAGAATGAAGCAAAAGCAAACTAGAAGCATGGCTGAGAGAGAACATGGCCATAGCCACTGAGATTTGGAATCAAGGCAGAGGCTATTTCATGGAATGGGGAATAACTGGACTTTCTCTGAAAAGCTTCTGTCATTATTCATTGAAGACAGACACAATTGAAACAACCTGATTGGATAAAAAACCAGATTGGCAAATGGAAGATTCTCCTCTTCCCCTCAGCTGTGAAACTCAGTAAATTAGCATCATCTTTGTTTTTCCTTTCATCCTCCTTGTGTCCATTTAGGTGAATCTTTAAAAAAACAAACAAATAAGTCACTTTATCCTATTAATCACTGTACTGATCCTGGTATTTTATAAGGATTACTTTCTTTTAAAGATGTTACTTATTATGTATTTCCTAATTATTTTTAATACTCTTTTTTTCAACTCCTTGAGAAGGCGAGCAATATGATTTTGATTATATATGTGAAGTTATGCTAAATGTATTTCCATGTTAGCCAGGTTGCAAAAATTTACCCACAGAAGAAAAACAAATCAAGTTTTAAAAGTATGTTTCAATCTATACTCATTGCTCAACAATCCTCCCTCTAGAGGGAGATAGCATTTTTCATCATGGGTCTTTTGGAATTGTCTGAGATCATTTTCTTGATCAGAGTAGTTGAGTCTTTCTCAACCAATCATCCTTAAAATATGCTCTTGCTTGTGAAATATCCTCCTGGTCCTGTTCTCTTTACTCTGCATCAGTTCATATAAGTCTTCTAGGTTTTTCTTTAAATCATCCTTCCTATAGCACATAGTATTCCATCACAATTATATACCACAACTTGTTCAGCTATTCCCTTATTGATGAGTATCCTTCAATTTCTAATCTTTTTTACCACAAAAAAGAACTGTTGAAAATAATTTTACACAAATATGTCCTTTTCTCTTTTATTCCTCTACTTGGTAATATGGACCCAGAAGTGGTGTTTCTGTGGCAAAGGGCATAACTGGTTTTATAGCTCTTTTGGTGCAGACAACTTTTTTTTTAACAAGTTAGATTCTTCTCATTTACATAAGATCTTTTCATATTTGAGATTAAAATGTTCATGGAGGGATGGCCATGGAGCATGAGAATTTATTTCACAGACTCTGCAGATTATAGGAGGAAGATTATAAAATATCCATAATCACCAAGTTAAAGTTGAGTTTTATGAATAATCCTATAACTTTTCAAGTAGAATCCTAACTCAAGTGTCATATGGATTTCCCTTGGAATAATGGTTTGCTGAGGGTCTAAATGCCTGTTCCACAGGTTGATGATTGATTTATCACACCAGGGCCAAAATGGGGATTGAAAGTTTTGAGGGACAAGAAAAAAAAAAAAGCACCATCTGTTGAGATGGCCCAGTAGGCATTGTCTGTGAGAATTTTCCTTCACCTAATTTAGATTAGGAGGGGAAAATTAGGACACCACAGATTCATATTTCCCAATCAAATTTATTATTACAATGATTTAAATCTAACATGGCTTAACTCTAGATAAATATCTATATCTATATGTTTACATAAGTCAGTGAATACCCACATAAACACACACAAAAGGAGCAAAATTAGGGACAGGTCTATGCATTTTATAAGTATTTTCTCAAATGATTTTCTTTTCGATGTTGAAAGATAGCTTAAAAAGGAAGTGATGATCCCATGACAATATTGAAGCACAATACGTTGGCAGCCCAAGTTTTACCTTGATGACCCAGCAATGCGAAAAGAACAAGAATCAGTTCTCTAGTGAATGGAATAATACACATCTGACCTAAAGGATAAAACACAAGTTTGTTTCCAAGTCTAGCCAGACTCAGAAATGTTATTAAATAAAACCTTCCAACAGTGGACTCCAATCTATCTTCACAACTTGAATTCATAGTACTTTTTTTGCATTCTACATTAAAGCCAAACTACCCTGTTAGTTGTTCTCTGAAATGAATTGACAATATTTTACCAGAGAATACTTATGGAAATATCTCTACATTTTCACCTGTTACAAATCATTCAGAATCCAGATCTGGTGCCATCCATGTGAAGCTGTTACTGGAATCTCCATTTGAAAATGCTCTTTCCCTCCTTAAATTATATATTTTGTCTCATTCTTTTCTTTGCTTCTATCATATCCTACCTTGTGTTATATTTATCTCACATTGAAAACCCTTCATAACCTGGTTGCAGCCCATCTGTCTGAGGTAACTATATTTGTTTGCCTTAGGTACCCTGACTTGTAGCCAAAGTGGGCTACTGGTTATTCTCATAAGAAGACTTTCCACTTCCTATTTTTGTCCTTTTATATATACTAATCCTCATTTTATGGAAGTCTTCCCTCTTTAATTCCACTTTTTGGAACTCTTAATTTGCTTTAAGACTTTGCTTAAATATCACCTCTTTTTTCCCTCCTGTCTCCCCCACCCCTTATTATTCATCTTCTACCCCACTCTAAAAATGCACGATTTTAATTGAACTGAGCTTTTTCTTTACTTCTCTATGTATATATAAGCTGCTGCTGCTGCTGCTGCTTCTCTTCCTTTTCCTCTTCCTCTTCTTCCTCTTCCTCATCTTTCTCCTACTCTTCTTCCTGCTCTTCTTTGTCTTCCTCCTCCTCCTCAGCTTTTCCTCCTCCTCTTCCTCCTTTCCTTTTTCTCTCCTCCTCCTCCTCCAGCTTTTGCTTCTGCTTCTTCTTTCCAATTGGTGTTAATTGATCTGCCCATGGTCACACAGCTAAAAACCATCAAGTGCTTGAGCTCAAATTTGAACTCAGAATGTCCTGATTGCAGGGCCAGTGATCTAACTGCTACATGAAATGTTCTTCAAAGCAAGGAATGTTTTGTTATTATCATTGTAATCTTAATATTTAATATTATGAAGACATTTCACAAATATTGATTTAAATTCAATCTATATACTTGTTTTATTAGTCTTAGTAGAAAAGAAGTTCTTTGAGGGCAGGTGGAATGGTTATAAACTTTATGTATTCAACTAGCACAGTGATCGCATAAATAAGTTGCTTAATAAATTTTCATTTTATTAAATCAGATTAAATTTATGGTTAAATATGAACTTGAGGCTCATGACTTAGCTTTTAATTTACAATGGTGAAGACAGGCTTCATATTATTGAAATGAAAGATAGTTTAAAGTATACATGTATCTGCCAACGATATTTTCCATAAATATCCTATAAGATTGAGACCATTAAGTAGTATAAATGGAAACAAGAATCTAAATTGTTAAGAGCAGGACAAGATATGGGGGGAGGAAGGAAGGACATAAATGTTTAATAAAACTCAGCCCTTGGATCCAGCTGTGTTCTAAATATGTTGCCTTGCTCCCAGCTGTAGAGAAGAATTAGAGGGAGAGGAGGAAATATGGCATGATGTAGAAAATATTGCTCTTGGAGACAGGAAGACATAGACTCAGATCTCATTTCAGACAATTACTCTCTGTATCACTCTGGACAAGTCATGTGCGTGCCCTGTCCAGTGGCTCAATTCGTTCATCTGTAAAAATGATAAGACCGTCCTCAATGGTCATTGATCTTTTTCAGCTCCAAGTCTATGCTCCTCTGTTTCTCTGATGGTGGGCATTGGAGCTAGCCGCTATATTTCAGAATGGGAGACTTAGCAACTTTTATACTGTTTACTTGATTAATTATTGCTAAATTGAACAGAGCAAGTGAGCCGTCCCTCTTTTAAGAGGAAATTGTGAAACTTGGTAGAGAAATCAGAGCTCGTCAAGCTTTAAAAGTCTCTCTGCCAGTGAGGGGGGTCCTTTTTGTTACCCTGTACCTAAGCATGAAATTTTTATGACATTTACCTCATTGTAGAAGTTGAGTAGGTGGCCTGTGCTTCAGCAACTCCTCTCTATCAAATATAAACTCTGTTGTAAATTTAAAGATGATGTCAGTCTTTCTAAATATAATTTTAAACTCTGCCGGGAAAAAAAATCAACTGCAGCACTGTAATAATCAACACATAAATAGCTCCAACATCTTTGCCATGCAAATTTGGATTCTGATATTATGGAGAAGAACCATCCAAAAAGGGCCTTCTGTTACTGCTGTTTCTGGTAACCAGTGAGCATCTGGGATTGATGACATTTTTAGTTGAAGCCAGCTTGGGTAAGCTTTTAGTCCGTGTAGATAAGCTTGAACATCAATATAAAACAATTCAAATTTGCCAATGTTTGATTGGCTTGAAGTTACCAATGTTGGACGCCTGGCTTATTCTGTGTTTTGAAATGGCCATCCAGGGCCACATCATTTTCCTTTATCTGTTTTGTGGATAGATACCTGACAATCTGGAAAATTTCTAGGAAAAAACCAATTAGGTATCTCTTTTGACTTGCCAGTATTTATAAAGACCCATTTTTCATCACTGTTATCATCAAAATCACTTATTATGCTCCCTTTGCTCATACATTCCCAGTGTAAAATAAATAGCCAAACCCTCTATGGACTATGTGAATAACTTGAGAATTGTAGCAAATACATGGATGAACTACTTAAATCAACAAGCCAGTCACACTACTGTTTATATAACTTCTGAATGATTCTGATTTAGTTTCTGTATAGGAGTGTGTAGGTAAAAAAAAAAAAAAATCTGTATTCATGATATACTTTTAAGGTAAATGTGCATTATCAGCATTTTCCTCCATCACTTTATTAAGACGAAGGAATCGACAAACAATAACTCAAGTTCTGATGTATAGCCTTTGCGGATTTACAAAGTATAAATGTTGACACTGATAATTCAACAACTGACTCTCCCAAGCCAGTTTTATCTGGTTCAAAGTTAAATAATTCTATTGGTGGAAGGAAATTTTCTATAATGTTACATAGGAACAGATAAACATCTATAAAAAGTGCTATGCAAAGGGAGGAACATAAAAGTCCTTCCTCTTAAAGAGTATTTTTCCTGATGCAGTCAAATGCAATCTCAGCAGTAAGCATCATTGCTTATTCATTAGGCTGATCACTTTCCTAAGACTTGTTGGAGAAGTAGATCAGCTTAATCCACAGCATGATTTTTACCCTGGGAGCCAAGGAGAGACGCAGGAAGATCTGCCACAAGGTGCCTTTTTGTTGAGTCTCTGTTTCTGTCTGAATCAGACAAGCTATCCTTTTTTCTATTTCTTTTAACTGACCTCATATGTTCTTGATTGTGGACTTACACCAGATTTTCATTTCCTCTCTTCTTAGTTTCTATTTCACTTCCAATTCTGATCCCA
Source organism: Myrmecobius fasciatus (assembly GCA_023553655.1). Taxonomy (NCBI): domain Eukaryota; kingdom Metazoa; phylum Chordata; class Mammalia; order Dasyuromorphia; family Myrmecobiidae; genus Myrmecobius; species Myrmecobius fasciatus. The sequence goes on along the minus strand of JAJPUD010000019.1, from coordinate 654,253 downwards.
AAGCTTCACAATAACCATATAACCTAACTCTGGATTATGATTGTTCTGCTTCCTGATAGTTTAGTCTCAGTGTTTCAGACTGTGCTGTATGATTCTGATAAAGCACACCATAGTTGTTTAATAGGAATCATTAACAATCATTCTCCCTCATTTGCTAAAAATCCAGCTGACCCAAAGGTTGCATTGGGCCTTTTGTGATGAGGGACTCCTGAATCCCCAGAGAGCCTGTAATTAAGCTTGACTTTTGACACAGTAATGCTCAAAATAGAATGGAATATAGAGAAGAATTAGCTCTTTACCATGGACCTGCTCTGTTATTTAAAAATTGAATCTTCTTTATAAGAAAATAGTTTTAATCATTTTAGAGTAAAAATTCAGTAGGATGGATCATTAATGTTCATTCTGTTTGACATCTGAGAGACCATCGTTCTTTTGCAGAGACTTCAGAAAAGTTACCTCAAGTTCAAGAAGGTATTCTGGGTCTGCATCCTTTCAAAATCATAGGTAATAAGTTCCCAACCATGTATTTATTTTTAGTGGTCAGCCAGAAGGCACAATCAAGTCAAATAAGTGATATTATATGTTAAGAAAAGAAGCAGCAGAATATTTTCCCACAAAACTGGGTCATACTTATCCACAAATATATACATATACATATATATACATATATATATATGTACTATTAGTTGGTTGATAAACTTATATAGGGAATATTTATGGAAGGACACATACAAAAGGCACATATCTACAGCTAGGGCACATACATAAGATAGCTCACCCCTCCAAAACTACAGGATTGCCAGTGTCTTCATTTTATATAATTTCTGCTGTGTCTTATGATTAATGTTGCACATGATCACTTCTAAGTATTATTCCACTGGACAAATGGTTGCTGTGCCTTTTTATTCTTCTACTTGTCAGCCTTATCTACAGTGCTCAGCTGAAGTAGATTTTTTTTTTCTTTACCCCATAAGGAGATGTTCTGTTTTTTACATTAGAGCACAGAAGTTTAAGCTTTAGTTCTTTTAGGAAGTGAGACAGACCCTTCACCTATCAAGGAAAAGAGTAAGAAAAAAACCTCAGAAGATTGTAAGCCATATAGTTAAACAATTTGGTCAGGTCATAGAATTAGAATCATAGGTGATTTTTCTTTCCAGCAGGAGAATCTTTGCCTGAGGAACCAAGCTTTTTTTGAGTATAATTACAGCCAGTCCACTAAATAGAGCCCACATACATTTAATCTGTCTTTGAATCTACTTCCTTCTGCTTAACATAGTCAATATGTTCAATTCTTCTATTTGACTTGGGTTATAAAGACCTCTTTAACTTCCATTAATTTCTGTTTGACATCAAACTATTTAAAAATTCACTTTTGGAGGCTCTCTTTATACAAACTTCCAAGAACTGTCTGAGTCTCAAGACCATATTGCCCCAATTTCATAAAATTCTTTGGGTTTCCCACACAAATAAAAAGGAGGAGGGATGCTGAAGAGCAAAAGAAGCCAGCCGTCATATGCTCCATATAAATGGAAAAAGTCCAAAGATTTACCATTAAGTGATAATACCTAAGGGAAAGTATGTTTATTGGATCACTTGCTAATTGAAGTAAAATGAAAAAGCTTGCTACTTACTAGATAGAATTATTTTCAGAAAAGTAAATTACTCTAATGAAAATTGCAAAACAACTTCTATTGTGTCTTACCATTCAATTGCTGATTTAGTAAGGGAAAGAGAGTGGGAAGGGAAGTAGCTTTGGATTCAAGTAGTTTTAAATGCAAATGGAACTACAAAGGAACTGTGGGTATTAGTGAATCTGAAGACTGGTGGGGATCCAGGATTTGAGAAAACCAAACCAAAACAAACAAAAAAAGAATGAAAAGTAGGGATGGGTTCACCAAGAACCCAGGATGACATGTCCAGAAGCCTGCAGTAAAAAGAGAACCAGGAGTTAGTAACTAAGTGAACACAGATAAGGAAGACATTAACAGCTAGAAGAAGTCAAAGCAAGGTAGTGTTTACAAATGAGAGGTAGAAACACTTGTCATGCAACTTTGAAGATGAGGTAACTCTTGTCTCAGGTAGGAAGCTTCTCATATACTTCTTATTGGGATACAGAAAACAAAACAAACAAAAACAACAGCAAAAAACCAGAACTGATAAAATGGGAGTTTAAGTCTTAGAATAAGGAATATGGAAGCAAAAGTAGAGAGAGCATCTTTTTTAGTGGAAAAATCATGAGACTAGTTGTCAGAAGATATTAGGCAGCTTTGTCTCAAACAAGCAAATCATTTAACTTTTATGAGCCTTCTAACCCAGCTCTGCTCCTGATTCTCCAGACTTATATTTCCACCCCAACTGGCTTTCATATTGGAAATGCCTCTCCCTTTGTGACTTTCTCCTCTGATTGGAAAGTTCTCAGTCCTGCCCAATCCATCTTTGGAGGAAATTTCCTTGTAACATGGCTCAGCCCCCAGCTCTGCCTATGTTTATACTTTGTCCCTTCATGGCCAATCTCCCCCATCCTCAACCCCTACTGAGGCTGTGTTTTCTTCCTCCATTATAATATGTTTCTGGAGTCTTTTTGCTTGTATTTTGCTTGTATCCCAGCACTTAGCACAGTACACAGCTTCTATGTATCTATATATCTCTCTATGTATATATCTATTCTCTCTCTCTCTCTCTCTCTCTCTCTCTCTCTCTCTCTCTCTC
>JAJPUD010000019.1:632874-651534 GCA_023553655.1 Myrmecobius fasciatus | reverse complement strand
CTCTCTCTCTCTCTCTCTCTCTCTTTGTCTCACACTTTCTCTCTCACTTTCTCTGTCTCTCACTTTCTCTTTCTCTCTCACTTTTCTCTCACTCTTTCTCTTTCTTACTTTCTCTTTCTCACTTTCTCTCTCTCCCTCTCTCTCTCAATACAATCTATATTTCTGTCTCTATGTATCTACGTGCCTATGTGTATATGCATCATGTATCTATCTGTGTATCCATATATCTACCAATATTCATCATGGCTACATTTTACATCATGCTTATGTGCTAGGCACTGTGTGGACTTTACAATCGTAATCTTATTTGATTCTTGCAACAGCTCTGAGACTTACGTGCTATTATCCTCATCATCCATTTGAAGAAACTGAGGCAGACAAACATGAAGTGACTGGTCTAGAATCATAAAATTAGGAAGTGCCTGAGCCTGGATTTACCTCAGACTTTTCCTGATTCCAAGCATAAATTTATGTCCTGTTCAACCTCTTGTCTATTCTTTCTGTCTATGATCTCCAAGTCACCTTCTAAACCAAATATTCAAGAATCACTAAATGCATGCTGTGTGCAAATTACTATATTAAGTTCTGTGAGTACAACTGCAAACCTGAAATAATCCCTGCCCTAAAAGGAGTTTTCATCCTACATGTTATGAAGCTATGAACTTACCCTAATATAGATCCCAGAAAAGAATTCAGGTTGAATGAAATCCATAGAAGGAGTAAGTACCCACTCATGCAATTCCAGGAAGAGAAATCTGAAGTCACTTCCCTTCTCACCCTTCTCCCCTCAAGTAAAATAAATCTCTTTTTTTAAACTTGGATCCAGAACCCAAACTGTCTAAGTCATATTAGGTTTTTGTTGTTGTTGTTGTTGTTGTTTTAATTTTGGATTTTTGGAAGCATTTTTAGAAAAAAAAAAGTTCAGAATCATAAAGGTCAAGAGTAGAAATAAGCAACATTTCTTTATACTTGGTAAGTTTTGTTTCTCTTCTCCCCTCAGCCAAGGCAATGAAGCTATAATCTAGATGCAATTTTTGTTACTTTGAGATATGTTCAAGGAAAATGATTTTTCCTCCATCATCTTAAAAGCATTGAAATTGTAGCAAAAATCTTTAAGAGACATTAGTAAGTCACATCTAAGTTTAGAAATGGAGCTCAATGCCCTTGTGCCAGTGAAGGGATCAAGGATTTTACAGGTAAATGTTGACTACTTTATGTAGTTGTTGATTTCTCTCCTATTGCTTTTCCCTTTGCTTCTGCTCTCACCATGCCTCATTTCAAAGGATCATACACTAAGATCCGAAAAAAAAAATCTTCTAGCATATCCAATCCATTTCATTTTATAGAGAAGAAAACAGCCCCAGAGTAGTTAAGCGCAAGTTAAGAAGCAAGTCTTCTACATACAGATCTATAATTTATTTTATTATTTTTGCCAATTAAAGTGTTTTTTCTCACTTCCTACCTTTCCCCATTTATCCTTCCATTTCTCCCTTCCTTCCTTCTTCTTTTTTTCTCTTTTCTACCTTCCTCTTTCTTTCTTTGTCTCTTTCATTCATTCCTTTTTTTCTTTTTCCTCCTTCCTTTCTCCCCTTTTCTTTCTATCTTTCTCTTTATTCACATTTCCCTCTTCTTTCCAAACTCCTTTGGGTCCCAGGTCTACCCATAGTCCTTTGTAGTTCCTATGAATATTGCTTTTTCCTTGCACATCTAGGGGGTTACACTGATCCTTACAAGACACTAGACAACCTCGCCCTGCTAGAATACCAGCCAAGCAGAGCCATAGCTCAGCTGAGAATATTCAGCCAACTAGACTAAAAAGATAGAGAACATGATCAGGAAGCAAGTGGGAGGGGAGGGATCAGAAGGAGATTGTTAGTAGAGATGGTTTGCATAGTTGGTAGTAGACTAAGTTTGACCTGCCATGCTGAGAGCACACTGGAGAACAGCTGGTTCCTTGCTCTAATTTAGAGTCCCCAGTTAAGAAGATTTTTGGCCATAAAGAGAACTATTTTCTAGGTTAAATTGGTTCATTACCAATGACAAAGACTATTGTGTGAGCTCCCCCTTAACTAAAGTTTACCTCAGCTAACACTGGGAATGGCCTCTGTATTATAATCAAGACAGAACTAAGTTTTTCTTAAATATCATATAAATATATGTACATATAGAATACACATGATACATAATATATATATGTATATGTATATATATTATGTCATGTAAAATACATCTATAAGTTGCATTTAAATATTTGCATACCATCATATATATGTAAATATGATCTAAATATGTACGCTATATATGTTAAATTATATATTTAAATGCAGTTTAGTACAGTGTGTTTATAGATGTGTTTGTTCCTTAGCATAGAGACAAAGAAAGTTTAATACTGAGCTGTTACAGATGATGGAGCATAAAAGAAAGGATAATTGGAGAAGTTTTGTACTTGGAAGCACCATACCCAGCAGTGTGGGTGTGACTGAGGAAACCAAAATGGGAGTCTCTCCCTCAGCCTTTGAAAGAACAGTTTCATTGGGACGGCAAATGGCTTTGCTTGCCATGTTTAATGGAGCTTAGAGCTCTCCATTGCCTTTGTTGACAGCACATTGTTTTATTGCAAAATGACCTATCCTGAAAGTGACATGATCTCAAGCTTAATGCATAGAGGATTTCCCCATTGACATGGGAGGTGAGACTATGTTGTTTTAGGACTAATTTGTCAACTTGTCTTTCAATTATTTCCCTGACTGCTCTGTGATTGTGTCTCCTGATCTGTTCTCAGAGAAGTTGTTTGAAAAAAACCCATCTCCTTACATCCCCTGCTCATGCCCTAAAAATACATGATAATTACAGTTGAGCTTTTATGAGTTCAATTTCTAGGCTGTTATAGGTAATGGGTATAAAACTGATCTCTTAGTTAGAAAGACTTTTAGTTCATCTAGACACATGGTAGTTGTATGACCCTGTGTGAGTCATTTAACCTCAGGATAAAAAGAGGTTATGTTTGTAAAGAACAACAACAAAAAAAAAGCACTTAGCAGATTGCCTGTCACATTAGAAGCACCTAATAAATGTTTATCCCCTTCTCTACTTAAGATTCAATGTAACTTTCCAGTACTCTGAAGTCACAGATTTTTAAGTTAAATAGTAAGTATTTATTTTCACTGGTAAAGGGGTTTATTTATTGGGAGTTTCCTATGTTGATGAAATCATAGACTGAAATAAACAGGATGAATGAATGAATGAATAGATGAATGAATATAAATGAATGAATGAATGAATAAGCAAATGATTGAATAAGGAGAAGGAAGACAGACAGGCAGACAGAGAGACAGAGACAGAAAGACAGAGAGACAGAGACAGAGAGAGAACCAATCAATATTCAAGCGGTGGGGTATAATGGCATATACTGGTTAATTGACTAATAAGTTCATTTAATCCTGAAGAGAACAATTTACTTAGATCTCTAGACAAGACCAGACAAAGCAATGAGCTTTCACAGTTATTGAAAAATCTATTTGCTCCCAATCTGCTTCAAATTCCCATCATTAGAGACAAGGCTTTGGGTTACGATGTCACCTTCAGAATACCCTATGCGTTTCTGGGAGTAGAACTCCCAGTAAGTAAGGTTTGAGGTACCAAAGGAGAAGGTAGAAGATCTTCAAAGACATAATTTATGTGACTCATAAGGTTGTTTTAAGGATCAAATGAAATGACAGAGGCATGCAATTTGCAAGCCATTATGCATTATATAAATGTCAGGTATTGTTGTATTTTGTTGATCAAGTTTAACCCCACCACTGAAAGAGGGTTATCCTTAAATAATGCTCCCTTGCTTTATGGATTAAATGGACTACTTTTATAGGCATAAGTTCCTGTAGAGATTCAGAATAACTGGTAAACCATTCTTAATATATGTACAAAGAGGAAAAAAAAAAAAAAAGGAAACCCTTAAGTTCATTCACTGAATTATCCTCCTTAGAGATTCTTCACTAACCAAGTGGTTTTGTTTCCTTAATATCAAATGTTAACCAAATAAGAAGCATTTCTGATTGATTGATTCATTCTTTTATTTAAAAGTCATATCCACTCTCATTTACTTAGATGATTGACTCTACCTAAATAACTCCCTACTTCATATCTTCAGTTCTGATCTCTTTCTTAATGCCCAATCATATGTTTCCATGGGCTACCTGGACATTCTCTGTGGAAATCTTATTATGACCTCAATTTTAACTTGTCTAAAACTTACCTTTCAACCTCTATTCCCCCATTGATTAAATGAAGATAACAGTAGTATGTGAGTCACAAGGTTAAAATAAAAATAAAAGAACATTTATCATGCTTTGCAAACCTTAAAGTATAGAAATATTATTGTTAATTATTTTTCTAATGTTTTCTTCTCATTACAACTTTCATATGATAGCATCATCCTCTCTGTCAACCAGGTGAGAAGTCCTTTGTCAATTATTGCTTGTGTGATCTTGGTCAAGTCATTTAAGTTTTCTGGGCCTTATGCATAGCATAACATGATCATTAAGGGTCTTGCAGCTCTAAATCTGTGACAGACTATCCATGATCATGTGTATTTGGGAGCAATCTTTCCATATTCTAAGTTCCATATTCAATCTGGTTCATAACCTGATAAAATTTTTATTGGCCCCAGTTTTCATGGATATCCATTTCTTGTGTTCCAAATTGCTTTCACAGTAGTTCATCCCCCTAGTTAGAAATACCTTGGTTTGGTTTTAAAAGCCATTTATAGTCCTTACAATCTTAGTTTATATTTTATTTTGAAAAACCAAACCATCTTATTTCTCTGGCCCTTTAATGAACCCTACATTGTCCTATTTCTGTGTCTGTGTTCATTCTAATAATATATACTTCCTTCTCTCTTTTTTTTTTCTATTGAATTCCTATTCATCTTTTAAAAGCTAACTTAGTGATTGCCTCCAATAAAGCCTCATCTAATCCTTCCAGTCTAAGTGCTATGTCTCCCTTTGTACCATAAACAATACTATAATTTTACCTCTATACATTGGACTTATTACAAGTCAACTCCAGTTAACAAGCAGTTTTGAAGTACCAAGTGTAAAGTTAAGCACTGGGAAAACAAGGGAAAAAAACCCTCTATTTTTAGGTATTATATAATTTGATAGGGTGTAAACTACTACATGAAAATAAAATAGATACACACTAGATTAACAAAATTTGTGGATATGGGTTTTGGGAAAGGCTTCTTGTAAAAAGTGAATTTTTTGCCATGATTTGAAGGAAGCAAAAGAAAGCAAAAGACAGAAGAAGAGGAGGAAAATTTAGGGCATAAGGAACAACTAGTGACATTTAAAAGATGGACAGAAACACAGAGACACAGAAAAATACAGAGAAAGGAAAGGAGAGGTGGGAAAAGAGAGGAAAAGATAATTATCCTTAGGTTGTGAAAACCTGGATTAGTAGAAGATTGGTGATACCCTCAGAAGAATTACTGAGAAAAGAGTTAGGAGGAATACATCAAAAGTTCAATTTTGGACATATTGAGTTTAAAATGTCTACAGGACTTCCAGTTTGTGATACTCAAAAGTCAACTAGAGATATGATACTAGATGTTATGGCTAGAAAAATAGATCTCAGAATCCTCTGCATAAAGATGATAATTGAATCCAATTCATGAGGTAAGAAGTCAAACAATAAAAAGAAAAAACAGTAAAGGTCCTAGAATAGAGACTTGGGTCGTACTTACTTGTAGTCTATACAATCTGAAGATCCATCAAAGGAACAATCAGTGTATTATGAGGATGTAGTTTTAAATAGAAGAGGATGATTAACAGTGTCAAAATCAACATGCATTTCTTGGGATGTGTAAAGATCCACCATGTGTGAAGGAAAAGCATCTATGTCTGTATAAATCACTTATGGAACAAATTGAAACTGGGTGGAAAATGAATTTCCTAGCATTGAAGAGGGTGGGAAAACATTTATATCCAACCCTGAGGAAAATCACCACCAAAGTGAGTGATAGAGTTATCAAAGATCTCCAAAGGAAGGAAATTCAAAGACTAAACAAAAATGAATAAGTATATAAGAAAGATATTAAAGAAAATAATATGACCCCATATATTCTAAATATATACAAATATACCAATAAATAGTATAAAACAAAGCATAATGAATCTGAATCTGATGAGGAAGACACAAGTGAGCAAGTAATCATATCAAAATGTTCCCACGTGGTTCAAAAGAAAAATGAAAAACATGAAAGCAAAATTTTTGCCTAGTCTAGAACAAATAATTTGCAAAGCACAAATAAATTTAGTTCATGATGTCAATTATTACCAAGAAAAGAAAGAGAGAACAAATGATGGGCCATGTAAATAAACAAAGGTGAAGAATAAATCTGGAAGAAAAGAATAGAAAAGTATTAATATCAAAAAAATATGATATCCATAAAGCAAAACATATTAACCTCAAAGAAAGGGTGCATTGTTATAGGACCAAAACATATATAATTTAATAAGACATAATAATAATAATAATAATAATAAAGCTAGCGAGAACTTCAGAACAAAGAAAACAAAGTGTCAATTAAAAGAATCCATACAGTGTTTCTAATGGGAAACCCTATGGTGCAAACTCCAAGATACATAGTGATCAAATTTAACAACTCCAATCGCAAACCACAAATCCTGCAAGAGACTAGGAGGAAGATCTTCAAATACAAAGCAAAGGAAATCTGTATTTAAAAAAAAAAAAAAACTACTTTTTTACCCATCAGAACCAACAAATGGGAATGTCATTATGTGTTATACATAGCGGGGATTGGGAAATCTCACAATGCATCACATGGTGACATACCTTGCAACTTTAAACTGAATTACCAAAGAAAAAAAGATAAGATATCCAATAAAAATATTTTAAAATATTCTTACAGAAAAAAAAATCAGAACTGAGTATATATTGCCTGTTTGGCAAATAGCCTAAATAGCATTAAGAAAAAAAAAGGTGACCAAATGTATCAAGCAAAGAAGATATAGATAATGAAATAAATTATTTCAGAAAAATAGAAAGGAAAAAAAAAGATCCCCATGAATTATCAATTCAATGAAGAAGAGTAAAAGTAAACAAAAACAAACTAAAAACAAAAACAAAAACACCTGTGTATACAACGCTAAACATTCTCCTGAAATCCAGTATCCCATTACCAAGATGCTAACGATCTGCAAGTGAAAATTATTTCAATATCTCAAAGTCAATGTGTTCTATATGAAATTCACTTTACCTATTACCCCATCCTACTTCTTTCCCCCCAAATTTTTTTAAATTTCTGTTGTATCAAAACCATATCCTAGGTGCTGAAACTGAGTCATTTCTCACTCTTTCTCATTATATACAATTACTTCTTAAATCTTTTTAATTCTACCTTCACAATATCTGTATTCCTTGCTTTATATTTCCCTAGCTAGTTTTCTTTATGAAGAAACTACTCTGAATACATTAGAAATAATAAATATTTCTTAAATTCAATTGAGTAAACAATAGTCTCCTTCTTGATTTTTGTTAGTATTGGTAAATACATTTGCCAAATGAGAGAATATATATATATATATATATTAAATATTTTTAAAACCTTCAGTAAAGAGACTGAGGAGCTACCAATAATTAGAGAGTGGTACATATCTGATGAGAAGTTTTGATCAAACAGTTGGGAGGAAAGCCCAATGGTTCAGAATGGTTCTTGTATATCACTGTCAATTAATGAATATTTATTTTTTATTATCATTTTTTATTAAAACTTTTTATTTGCAAAACATATGTATGGGTAATTCTTCAACATTGACCTTTACAAAGCTTTCTGTTACAAATTTTCCCCCCCTAATCCCCACCCCTCCCCTAGATGGCAGGATATCTACTACATGTTAATTATGTTAAAATACTTGATAATTCAAATGTATGGATACATATTAATGAATATTTCTTAAATATTATATTGTGTTGTCCCTATCATATTAAATATTTTCAACATTGTGTTATTGTTCAAAAGGTAATGTTTCAACTTCTGACACTTTTTTGAAGTCATATCCTACTCATGGTTCCCCTCAAATACCGCCACTACTTCTGCCATGCAACACTTTCCCATTTTTCTCATCTTTATAGATAAACTTCAATGTCCATCTCAAACCCTCTGCAAAGACTTCTCTGAGAAATCACTTCTTTTAAAGCATACAGAATTTGCTTTGTATACCATTAAATTGATAGTTATATATCTTGTCTTAGAGTTTTATTTTTTATGAGAACATATCATTTCAACAATTAATTTATAATCACTCTGAAATGAGAATTTGCCTAATATTTTGCATTTTCACAGAGAATCTTTAAGTGAATTCAACATAAAATATTTGCCTATTAACTAATTTGTGTGGTCAAGGCTGTGATATTCCCCTTTCCTAGACCACTTATATTCCCAAAGTCACTTAGGAGAGTGGTAGTAAACTTAGGACATGCATATTTTCCCCCTAACTACATGTAAAGATAGATTTCAACACTTAAAAAATTATGAATTCCATATTTTCTCCCTAAATCCCCTTACTCCACCCCAATAGCAAGAAATCTTATATAGATTATACATGTACAATCATATGAAACATATTTCCACATTAATCATGTTGCAAAGGGAGAATCAGAACAAAAGGGAAAAACAAGAGAAAGGAAAACAAAATGAAACAAAAAAGTGATCTGCATTCAGTATCCATAGTTCTTTTTCTGGATGTAGATGGCATTTTCTATCCCAAGTCTTTCGGGATTGTCCTAGATTACTCTATCGCTGAGAAGAGCTAAGTCTATCATAATTAATGATCCCACAATGTTACTGTGTACAATTCTCTAACTTGTTTCTGTTCACTTCACTCATGTTTTTTTCTCTGAAGTCCATTTGCTCATCATTTCTTATGGAACAATAATATTCTATTACATTCATATCCCACAACATGTCCAGCCATTTATCAATTGATGAATATTCCCTTAATTTCCGATTCTTTACCATCACAAAAAGAGCTGCTAAAAATAATTGTACATAGGGGACTTTTCCCTTTTTTATGATCTCTTTGGGATACAGATATAGAAGTGGGATTGCTGGATCAAAGCATATACATAGTGTGTACACACACACACACACACACACACACACACACAAGTACGAATGTATATTTCCAAATTGTTCTCTAGAATGGTTGGATCAGTTTAACTCCTCCAAAAATATATTAATATCCCATTTTGTCCTATATCCCCTCCAAAATTAATCTTTTCTTTTTCTGGTATATTAGCCAATCTGATAAATGTGAGATATTAACTCAAAGTTGTTTTAATTTGCATTTCTCTAATTAATTGTCATTAAGAGCATTTTATATGACTATAGATGGTTTTAATTTTTCCCTCAAAAATGCATGTTCATAATCTGTGACCATTTATTAATAAGGGAAACACTTATATTCCTATAAATTTGAAAGTTCTCTATATATTTTAAAGTGAGACCCATAACTGAAATACTGGTATTAAAATTGCTTCCCAGTTTTCTGCTTGAGGATATGCAGGTCTTAAAAATAAACAAGAACACAAAGCCCCAGATAAGACTGGTAACCAGTAAATGGAGCTTGACATTCTGAATGATTTGAGTATTTCCATGTAAGTGTTTAAAAAGTACAGGGGAATAACTTTGGTGGTTTATAAATCATTAATTATTGGATATGCTAGGGGAGATGCAATATTTAGGGAAGGGTGGAGCCAAGATGTGGATAGAAGCCAGGAAGTTACCTGAGTTCTCCCTTGCTTCCCTCTGAAACAACATTAAATCAAGCTTCTAAACAGATTCTGGAGAACAATCCACAAATAGATAAAATTGGACAATTTTCTTGCTTAAGATAACTTAGAAGGACTTCAGGAAAAGTCTGTTTCACTTGGATAAAAGGAGAGTACAGTTCAGTGCAGATGGTGTCCAGGCAAGCCAGTGAGAGGATCTTATTCACAGCATAGACTAGTAATTCAAGCCCCTGAGTCCTGTTGCAGAGGCAGGTGGTCTAGCAGCAAGAAATAGAGAAAATCCATTTAAAATAAATATAGACAATATAAAATATTTGGGAATCCACCTGCTGAGACAAACCCAGAAATCATATGAACATGATAAGAAAACACTTTTCACAAAAATAAAGCCAGATTTCAAGAACTGGAAAAGAATAACAATTACTCATGGGTAGGGAGAACTAATAAAATAAAAATGATCATTTTACCTAAATTAATTTACTGATTAAGTGTCATACAAATCAAATTACCAAAAGTTATTTTGATAAAGCTGGAAAAATAATAACAAAACTCATGTGGAAGAACAAAAAGTCAAGGTCAAAAAAATGCAAAGGACTGGCTGTACCAAATCTAAAATTGTATTATAATGTGATAATCATCAAAACTATTTGTTACTGGCTAAGAAATAGTGTGTTGGATCAGTGGTATAGGTGAGGTATACAAGACATAATGCTAATAAATATAGCAATCTACTGTTTGATAAACCCAAAGACTCCAGTAGCTGAGATAAGAACTCACTCACAAAAACTTCTGCAAAAACAGTCTGTCAGAAACTAAGCATAGACCAACATTTCACTTCCTGTGCCAGGATAAAGTTGAAATGGGGCCATGGTTTAGATATAAATGATGTTACAAGAAAATCAAGAGAAAAATGAATAGATTACCTGTGAGATCTATGGGAAAAGGAAGAACTTAAGACCAAAGAAGAGATAGAAAATGTTATGAAATACAAAATAATCTTGATCATATTAAATTAAGAAGTTTTTGAATAAACAAAGCCAATGCCACCAAGATTAGAAGGAAAGCAGAAAGCTTAGAAACATTTTTAAACAGTTAGTGTTTCTGATCAAAGGCTTCATAACATATATAGAAAAGTAATCAAATTTATAAGAATACAAATCAATAAATAATCAAAGGATATGAACAGCCAGTTATCAGATAAATAAAATAAATCTATCTATAATCATATGAAAATGCATTGAATCATTATTGATTTGAGAAATGCAAATTAAAACAACTCAGGCACCACTTCATACCTATCAGACTGACTATCATGACAGAAAAGGGTAATGATAAATGTTGGAGAAGATCTGAGAAAATTTGGTACACTAATGCATTGTTGGTGGACTTGTGAACTGACCCAGCTATTCTGGAGAACAGTTTGCAGCTATATCTAAAGGCTATAAGACTGTGCATACTCTTTGATCCACTACTGGCTCTTTATCCCAAAGATATCATAAAAGGGGAAAAGGATTCACATGTACAACATTAATAGCAGCTGTTTTAGTGGTGACAAAGAATTAAAAATTGAGGGGATGTCCATCAATTGCAGAATGGCTGGACTGTCTTTACACATAATTGGGAAAAATAAAATAACATTAAGTGCAAAAAAGAAGACTAAATGAAACAAGGATCCTACCTTCTTCAGACTTTCAGTATAGTTTATTAGCAAATGGTGAGAAGGGAGCTTTTTACCATCTTAAAGTCTCTTCACTTCTGGTATATGAACATCGAAAGTGCATTTTTAATAAAATTGGTTTCCTTTGTAACTTAGGTATTTTGTTTTTGTCTTTAATGGCATTATTGTGAGAAGAGATCCGTAGACTTCAGCAGATTACCAAAAGGGCCCATGACACAATAAAGCTTAAGAATTTTTGAAGTCTGCACATCTCTAACACAAGTATGATAATGATCTAGTTCTGGGTTGTTTTTATGGAGATGAAGGCAGTAATAACTGCAAATTTTATTCTGCCATTGCTGTTTCCTTATTTTTGTAGCCTTCAGGAATACCCCTCATGTGTGCCCTCATTTGCTTATGGGGATAATCTGATTCAACTCATTGTGGGGCTCAGCCAATGGAATAATTAATCTTGATAAAGAGACTAGGGAAATAACCAAATGTTGGGAACATGGGAAAAGAGAATAGATCTTGGATTTAGTGGCTAATTCTTTTTCATTATCCCATATTTAGAAGTGCAACTTTTAAGTGTAAAATATAATGAGTCTATTAGAAGAACACATTTTGATTAGGCACAGTGGTGACTTTCTTGTCTTATTATAGATGCTGTGACTTGCACATTAAATTAAGGCTGAAGTGTAACCCAATTACAATTGAAAATGACATTTTGCCCTTAATGCCTAGTTAAAAGAACTCGAAATCATAGCATCCCATGCAGGGTTTTAGAGCGCCTTCTTTTATTTTATTTTATTTTATTTTTTGGAGCACCTTCTTTTAAAGCAAAGGAACTTTAAGGTATATTCAGATTCAATTGTCTATGATAAATTAACTGATAAATGCATAATTTGAATCTCACATTTGTAGAGCATTCCTAGTCTCTCAAAGGAGTTCCATAAACATTGTCTGACTGAATCCTTATAGGAGAGAGGGCAGGCAGTATTATTCTCATTGAGTCCTGAATCTGAAGCCAGAGGGCCTGGTTTCAAATCCTAGCTTTACTGCTTAATAGCTATGTAACTTTAAGCAAATCACTTAAGCCTGCTCATTTTCCCCACGACTTCCCCAGATCCCATTGGTACTGGCATTTGGGGACTCCAAAAGGATAATGACTATTTCTCAATGCTCCAGAGGGGATGGGAGGGCTCAGGTTTCTAGTAGTGTTATTCCCTCCAGATTGGGGTGTTTCCCATTACAACAAGGCATGGGTCGCTCCATGGGTGGCTCCTTTTAAGGAGCTTGACCGTGCTCCCTGAAGCCACAGAGGTCCAGACCAGACTCTTTCTGAATATCTATAGATCACTCTCAGTTCAATCTTTGCATTTTGCCATCTCTAGATTGTGGGTGGGAGAGTGGGAAAATTAAAAGATAACTTTATTTTATATTTTAAAAGAATATCAAGTTGTACATGATAGATTTGCAGTTTCAGGTACAGTCTTTAACCTATTGTATTATGTCATGGAAATGCTTGTTTATTTAAGTTCAGAATTAAATAAAGAACATTCACAAACAAGGAAACTAGAGCACAAAGAGAGAAAATTATTTTCCCCAAGTTCTTCTGTCAGAAAGAAGACTAGAAGAAGAACTCCGATGTCTGGGGTTCTTTTTCTGTCTTTTTCTCTCTATTCACATAGCCACTCTGTGATGTTGTACCTCATCGCTTCACTCCTGAACTCTGCCAGTGGTCTTCCACTCACTCCAATCCATCTTCCCCTCAGCCACCAAAGTGATGTCCCTCAAGCACGGGCCTGACCATATCACCTCCTGTGCTTAATCAACTCCCTATCATCTCTGGGATCAAACATAAAATCCTGTGTTTAGCTTTTAAAGCCCATGACAAAGTGAAGCTTTCCTCTTTTTCTAGTCTTCTCATCCTTTACTCTTAGCTATATAAGTAGAAAATAGACAAGTAACAGTAGTTTTCTTGCTCTTTCTCATATATGACCTATTTTTCAGTTCAATGCCTTTTCACTTACTTTCCTGAAATATTTTCCCCCTAACTTCTTTCTGATGACTTTCTTTAAGATTCAGCTTAAATTCCATTTTTATTGGATTTGTCTCAATCCAAATCCACTCTTCCCATCCCCCAGTGTCTACCCTCCATGATAAGCTACCAGTTCCATCACCTAGTTTATAAACACAATTATTGGCTTGATTTCTCCCTTCTTAGATTGCTAATTCTTTGAAGGCAGACACCCTGTTTTAGCCTTTAAAATTTTTCTTTAGCACTTAGCACGATCCTGGCACATGTAGTAAGCACTTCATAAATGTTTATTCCTTGACTCACTGGGTAAAGACTCAGTTGAGTGACACAATCTCTCTACCATGAATTTAGGGATCAGAAGTTTCTTCTCTTTTTCCCTTCAAAGTTAAATACCCTAATTGAGCCAAGGAGGTCCAATATGAAGTTAGATTCAACTTTATAAGGAAATCATTGAACCTTGAACCCTTTAGATCTGCTAAAAAAGGATCTTCCCAAACCCCTGCATTGCCAAGAAGCAATAGAGACTTGGAGAAATCTGCAAGCTCTTGCAAGCCTAAAAAAGAGATTAAGTCCTTACATGCTTTCACTTCAAGTGCATTAATATGCATTCTCCTGCTTCACTACTAGGAAAGCTCCTGATTCTGGCATTGTAATAATTTGTGAGCAGACATTTTAAAGTGACAGGCTTAACAGATACATTTTGCCTTTTAAAGCCCATCTCTACTAGCTACAGAATTAGCTATTCCCCTTCACGCCCCCAAAAAGTATAAATATCTGTGATAAATAGACTGATGCTCTTAGCCATGGTTTCCCAGTGATCAATTCCCAATACATATGTAGCTCTGGAGGCACTACTGACTGACTGGACAAAAGGGTTTTTCTTTGTTTGTTTTTTACTTAAGCATCTTCCCCCTTCTCTCAGCTGTAACTCCCAGCCTCTTTTTGAGAAGGGAAGTAAGTCTAAAAATAAAGCAAACTTGTCTCTATATTTCTGCTAAACTTGTCTATCAATCCTAGAGAATTCTGTATAAAGGTTATCTCATTTTAGAAGTAGAAAAGGACTTTTCATAGTAACAGGATTATTCCAGAGCTGAAATGCAGTTAGATGGACAACCTAGGGAGCTCATCCATTAATGTCTGCATATCTTATATAGATCTTGTGAATGGACAGAACTGAAGAAGAAGAATACCAGGTCAGACTGTCTTTGGGGAACTGAAATATTCTTTTAATGCTCTTCAATATTTTCCTGAACCAAAAGTCTTTCTCTTTTTATGCATGAGAATTTTGCTAGAGCTGTTGTATGATCTTAGCCTTAAATTTCCAAGGGAAATTGTAGAAATGACATCTCATTGAATGTTTCCAAAAAGAAAAAAGAAAAAGAAAGAAAACATGGTAGGAGAAATGACCGTGCTGCTGCAAAACTGAATGGAAAGATTTGAGTGTTTACATGTCTGTCTGCCTTCTTGCCTACTCTCCCTCTCCCTTGTCCTCTTCCTCTTCCTTTCCCTCTCCCTCTTTCTCTCTGTCTTTCTCTGTGTTTCTGTTCATCTTTCACACACACACACGCAAACACAAAACACACACACACAAACACATCCCTATCTCTTGGTATAGTAGAAAGAATACTGAATTGAGAATAGTCATGGGCTCCATCCAGCCTTCACTCCTAACAGGTTGAGTATCCTTGAGTTAGGGATTGGACTATATGTGTATAGATATAGAGACAGAGATATAGAGATACATATCTAAGCATAGATATCTATATCTATATATATTGGACTATATGTGTGTGTATATATATATATATACATATATATGGGACTATATGTGTATATGTATATATATACACACTCTTATCCAGTTGTACATTTGTAGATAACTATAACTTTTGAGTAGTCTAACAAATATTTCTTTCAAAAAAGAAGCTTATTCAGCATAATCATAAATATATTGACTAAGATTGTAATCATCATCACTGTTGAGTCACTGCAAATCCCCTGAGTTGCTGTATATATATAGTGGAGCATATGATCTGGTGAAAGGCCTTCTAGACTTAGAGCAGGAAGGCCTGAGTTTGAATTTAATCTCTTTTAGTTACTATGAAATCTTGAGCAAGTCATTTTCATCTGTAAAATAAAGGGAACGAATTAAATCATAAGTATCAAGCATATGAGCCATAAAACTCCTGAGTGTCCTGGGAACCAGAATCAAATGAAATTGGGAAATATTTAACACTATAAATAAAAACACAATAAAATATAGATTTTACATTTTGAAGCTAAGTCAATATGTGGCTGCAGAGATATCTCTATGTATAGATTAATGATCTCCATTTCTATTTTAGTTGGACATCACTGGATAGAATGATTTCTCAGGTTCTCTTCTAGATCTCAAACTTATGTTCCTAAAGTGGATAATTTAAGCTCTGTTTCCTCACTTATCATTCATGAGGTAGAAAGTCCCATTAAAATGTCAAGATGTGTACTTTATTCTTTAAAAGCATCCAAAGAAGATAGAGCAAGCATAATCAACTACACATATCTTCCCATAGTAGCCATATTTTCCTAATATCTCTGGTGTTCAGAGCACAAATCTACAACTAGAGACTGTGATGGCACAGATGTGAAAAAATTGGCTTCCATTTACTTTGCCATAGTCTTACGATACCAGAAAATGTACAGTAAAGGTACTTAAGGTTTTTTAGCCAGATCAAATGCAAATCTCTAGGAAGAGTAACATTCCTCTCCCCCTCCCCAGAATAAGGTTTGAGAAAATTAAAAATGAAAGGAAAAGAATAAGAAGCATGAAGTAAAATGGGTGGAAAGGTCCCAAAATAGAGAATATGGGAGAGTTCATAGACAGATCTCCTTGACTTTACTATTAACATGCTCTTAATTGTGATAGATTAGTGGATCTCAAAGTGTGGTTAAGAGAATCCCAGTGAATTCTGAAACTCTTTCAGAAAATCTACAAATTCAAAATTATTTTGTATAATATGGTAATATTTACAAATATAACCCATGTGAACAAAAACTCTTTGGACAGATCCTTCATAATTTTTAATAATATAAAGATACTGAGAACAAAAATTTGAAAACCACTGCTACGGCCTGCCAAAGAGAACTAGCCCATATCAGCAAGCTTTTATTGATTACCTACAATGAAAATGCACTTTGCAAAATAATAAGGATATGACAAAATGAGACTGCCTTCCTTCAGGGAATTTGCAGGTAACCAGGTAAACCACATACAAAATACAAAGTAGAAACAAGGAAACCTTAAGGGTAAATAAATGTCTATCAACTCAGGGAACTAGAAAAGGTTCCCTTCAGGATGTGAAGCAGGAGTTTTGAATGAAAGCTGAGATTTGAACAGATTAATGGCAATGAAGAGAGATCTTTCTTGGCATTGGAGAAAAGAAAATACAATCAAGAAGATGAAAGATAGAGTGTTTCGTGCTAGGTAATAGTCTTGTATAGCTGGATTGCTGAACAGACAGAGGAGAGAAGTAGCCTGAGGGTCCAGGAAGGGCTAAATTGTAAAGACATTTAAAGACCAAACAGAAGTTGATATTTGATCCTTGAAGAAACAACTGGGTCAGACTGGGATAAGAAAAATCAAGTTTATCTGGATTATGTATGTATGTATTTTTATATGTGTATGTATATGCATATATATATGTATACATATAGACATTTACTTATATTTGTATAGCCTATCTCCCCTAAGAAAAGGGTATTTCTTTTAGAAGAAGGCTATTTCAATTTAAATATTTCACTTAAATTCAGTACACACCGAGTCAAGATAACACCTCATGATTTGGTCATTGATTCACTTTGAAATGAAAGACAAACTACAATTACAACACCACCAGGGACTGATACAAGCAACTTTCAGACCCAGCCTATTTCTGTGAATGAGGCAACATGGAATCGTGATTATGTGTGATTCATTGGACTTGAATCCAGAAAAAAATGGGTTCGCATCTTGTGCTAGGTTGGGGATCCTTCACCAAAGTCAGTAAGAAATAGGAAGGGTTCCCATCCCTCTAGGATCATGCCTTGGTGACATGAATGCCAAATAAAAATCAATATTTCTTCATCAGTGCAGGTCTACTTGTTAGGTAAGAGTGGATTTTAGTGGTAAAGATCAAGCTTAGATTAGACTTTGTCTAGCACATTTGGCATAGCATGAGACCATAGCTCACAGAGGATTTAATTTAAAAGACAGTGGAGCCTGACTTGGGAGAGCTCCCTGGCTACAAAATTGATAGCAATATTACTCTGTAGTCTAGAAGGAAAAAAATGGACAGCTTTCCCCTTACCTTTAGCAAGCTTAAGAAGAGAAGATAGTTGAAGATTTCCATGGAAGTTAATTAGCCGACAGCTCTCACAACACCTAGTGTCCTAGAACTGCAAGGGTAACCTTTGGACAAAAAGAAAAAAGAAGAACAAGGGAATCAGAAATTCAGAAATCCTTGATTCATACACACTATATAGGGCAAAATCTGACTTTTGTACTGACCTATAATGTAATGTTGTGTGAGTGTGTGTATTTATATATCTATGTGAATGTGACTTAGTGACAACTAGGTGATAGGCTTAAGTGCAGAGAGTCTCACTTTGAATAGTCTCTCTTCTTATTCTACTGTTTTTCTGAGCAGTTCAAGCCAAGCTTCTGTGAACAGTTCCAAATGCTGTGTATCTCACTCACATTCTCCCCCAGACACTGCATCTGCTCTTGGGCTGAGTCCAAATCTGCCGTCATATTTAAGCTTCATACTCATACTTCCTAAATTGACTTACTCTCCATTCCTCAAATGAATGCACCTTCAGAAAACAAGATCATTGCAACTTCCTCGCATGCTGCCATGTGCAAAAGTCACAGGTCAACCAGGCTCTAAAATGATTAAGCATTGATTAGCCTTGAGGGTACTGGATGACACTCCTACATACATTGTAAAGAACTATTATACATAGAGAGATAAATGAAGAAAAAATAAGAAGATAGAAAAGAGAGGAAAGATATGATAGGAGGGAAGGAAGAAAGAAAAAAAAGAGGAAAAGAGAAAAAGGAAAGAAGGAAAAAAGCAAGGGAGGGAGGGAGGAAGGAAGGAAGGAAGGAAGGAAGGAAGGAAGGAAGGAAGGAAGG
>JAJPUD010000019.1:582060-632864 GCA_023553655.1 Myrmecobius fasciatus | reverse complement strand
GGAAGGAAGGAAGGAAGGAAGGAAGGAAGGAAGGAAGGAAGGAAGGAGGGAAAAAAGGAAAGGAAGGAGGGAAGGAAGGAAGGAAGGGAGGAAGGAAAAAGAAAGGAAAAAGCTTCCTTTTGTAGATGTCCCCAAAATGTTGGGAACGTGTCACATCTTGTCTTCTCAGCATCAGGGCAAGCTTCCCACAAGCACACTAAGAGCAAGCAGGGAAGAATCTACTTCAAACCAGCACTTTTAACAAAAATTCATGTGGGGAGCATGGGACATTTCAAGGCACAATGTTTGTTGAGGGAAGATCCTGGCATACTGTGAGAGCGCTATTAAGGAAGTTACCTTGGGGAAACTGAGGATGAGAATGAACAGATTGAAGAGGACCTAACCTGAGATTAATTCTCTTTTCATTTCTTTGAATTAATGACTTAGTACAGCAGGGTAGCATGGTGAATTAGAGAGGCAGCCTCAGAAGGAGGAATGCCTGGGTGCATGTTTTATCTCTGATTCCTACTGACAGAATGATCCTAGGAAAGTCAAGTAACTTCTCAGTAGCTCCAGATTACCCATTAAGATGGAATTGTAGAGAAGACACTGGTCTGCTTGGTCAGAGAAAGTTCCTTCAAGGAGAATTCCCTAAAGCAGTGCAATTCCAGGTCCAGTCCCAACCCATTCCATCCCATTTATGCTAATTAGGCAATAAGATCAGTTGTTGCCACAGGGTGAAAAAAGTTTAGTGCCCTGGGGCAATGCCATGGCTGCCTGCCCAGATCTGGTTAGTGCTGTGATGATAGGGAGTGAATCTAGCTAGGATTGAGACCATCTGCACTTTTGCTTTGTGTGTGTGTGTGTGTTTTTTTGGGGGGGGGTTTGCTATCCTCCCTCTTTACTAGTATTCTAAATTCGTGACATAAACTTATATTTTATAAAATACCAATTTCCTCTCATCTTGAGCATAAAAGCACTCATAGAACTATTGCATAATCTTAAATATAATGTGATTTATAACAAAACTTGATTCTCAAAATAATCTTTATTAATCTTGTTTAAAAAAAACAAACAAACAAAAACTAATTTCCCTCCAAGAAGGTCTAGTTTTCTGTTATACCTTCCTTCAAGAATCAGGGTTTTTTTTGTTTGTTTGTTTTGCTTTGTTTTGTTTTGTTTTTGCTGAGGCAATTGGGGTTAAGTGATTTGCCCAGGATCACACAGCTAGGGAATGTTAAGTGTCTGAGACCAGATTTGAACTCAAGTCCTCTTGACTTTAGGACTGGTGCACGAATCAGTTTTTTTACCAGGGATTCTGATGAATTCAAATGTTAGATAAAAGTTGATACTCTTTAAAAGCATAACATCCTGTACACATGTGGATGAAGTGGATTTAGTTTATGATTCTTCTTGGATGTGAAGTTATAAAATCTCATAATATCCTAAAGTACCAAAGAATCTTAGAAATTCAGATTGTCAGCATCTACAATATGTCAGCCACTGAGAATGCAAAGATTTTACACACACACACACACACACACACACACACGTGCACACATCCATGTCTATATGTATATGTGTATGAATAGTGTGGGTTTGCATGCATGTGTGTATACATATATGTATGCCCATTATAGCCCTTAATCTCAAGGAGTTACATTCAGCATATATGCAAATAAGTAAATAAAAAGCAATTTTAGAAGAATTAGAGAGTTTGCACAAATTAGGATGGGTGCTGGTGGTCCAAAGAGCTTGGAGGCTATGTGTGTCGGGCACCTGAGCTGAGCCCAGAAGGAAGGCCATGATCCTAAGAGGTAAAGAGTACCCTCAGGATTTGGGACAGTCAGTGCTGAAGTGGGGAGATGAGGAGGAATGGCTTATTGTCTTCAGGCAAACTGAGGAGACCAACTTGGCTGCAATGCATAATGCAGAAAAAAGAATAACAAGAAGATAAATCTGGAAAAAATTAGGTGGGAGCAAGGCAGTGGAGGACATGGAATTTCCAACTGAGGAGGTTGTATTTTCAGCTAGGGACACTTTGAGGACTCTTTTTAACAACGGAGGGAAATCTTTTTGCAATACCTAAATGGAGAACTTCATCAAGACAAACCATCTCATGCAACAGAGGAGACTTCAGGAGTCTCTAGAGAAAGGGGATCTGCCCAAGAAGATGGAGCTTATTCCATGTTAGAACTGGGACCAGAATGTGTAAGAGAAGAGTTACCAGAAGTTTGCTCATTTTCTTTGCACAGACTATTCATAACATTTTGTGTTGTAAAGATGCTGCTCTGGTTGCTCACTAGAACCACCTACTAAAGCATCTGGTCTCACTTGCCCATTTTTATTTTTAAATACTTTTTTCTAAAGCATAGCTCCATTTTGGCATTCTCCTGTTCAATAATCTCCATTGATTCCTGTTTACCTTTAAGATCACATATAAAATGCCCTCCTTGGCAATTAAAGAGCCTTATAAATTGGATGCTCCCTAATTTTCCAGTCTCCTTCTACCGAAATCTTTTTCCCAAGTGACATAAGCAAGTCCCTGCCCAAGGTAATCCATCTCTCATCTGGCTGTGGCTCAAGCCTGAAATTTTAACTTCCTCTAATCTGCTTCTGGCTACCCTGGTCTTTCAAGGGTTACCCAGATTCCCACATTCTGCAAAAAGTCCCTTTAACATTTGTGCCTTCCTTCTGAGAGCCCCTTCAGTTTATCCTGGATATACCTTCTTGATATCTATTTGTTTTTAAGTTGCTTTTCTCATTAAGCTGTGAATTCTGTGAAAATAAGGACTCCCCTCCACCTTTTCTTTGTATCCTCAATGCTTGGCCCAACTCCCTGAACATAGTAGGCACTAAATGAATGATGATTGACTTGACTCATTGATAGAAAATTTGAATAAGTAGCATATTAGAAGCTGTGACAATAATTACAGAGGAAATCAGTAAGAAAGCCCAGGTTCAATCTGCAGCTGTGGCTACACAAAACCAACATTATACATCCTTTCAATCATTCATTTTGTTTTGTCTAAATGATGCCAATCAGTAAAATTGACTAATTATTTGTCCATTTAATCAATTGAATTGAGCATTCATTTAAAATCATTTTGACCAAAATATAACCACTTCATTTTTTTCCATAATTCTTCTTCAATTATTCTATTCTTCCTTATAATTTATAAGCAAGAAAATATCTCATTTACATAATAAACACATCTTATTTTAAAAAGAATTTGATGAATTTTAAGTCAGCCAGTAGAATAGTTTATGTAACATCATAGCAATTGAGAAAGCCTCTCCCTCAAGGTCACTTGATCCAGTGTTTTGTTTTTAGGCAATTCAACAAAAACTGTCTTAATTCCTGGCTGACTATCCGATTTCTAAAGCTCCCTGGGGATATGTTTTTGCTATCTCCCTTGGTTACCTGTCTAATCAATCAATATGGGGAAAAAAGTTACTTCCTACTCCTCTCTCAATTAATGTAAAGTACATCTCTAAATTTGATATCATAGGAAACAAAAAGTACCCCTTTTTCATAATCACAAAGACAGCTACTTTACATAATGGAAAGCATTCTATTTCTCAAGCTCAGTACTTTATCTCAATTGATGTGGGGGAGGGCAGCTATTGATGTATTTTCTTTTTATATCATAAGTATTTAAAGATTTCTCTCATTCTACAAAATTTTTCATTGTTACAATGGAAAATAATTAATTAAAGCTAACAACAAATAGCCTCATCTGAAAGTTCATTCAAACTTCTGTAACTATAGTTCTTCCCCAGCTTTCTATTTGTAATTAACAGAAATACATTTTCTCCTCCCCTCCATGAAAGAGAAAAATAGAAAATAAAAGTGAATTTCTTATAACAAACACGTGTGGTCAAGCAAAACAAAGTACCTCCCTGGTTGTACACATAAATCAATGCTTCTTTCTGCTCTTGAAATCTGTCACTTTGCAGCTAGGAGGAAAAGTTTCTTCATCATTGGTCCTCTGAAATCTCAGAAGGTCATTTTATTCATAATAATTCTTAAAGGTGTTTTATACACAAAGCTGCTATTGTAGTATAAATTGTTCTTCTGGTTCTGCCTACTACACTGCATCAGTTTATATGTTTTTATTTTATGTCTTTTTACAAATCGTACAATTGCTCATTTCTTAAAGCACCATGGCACTCCATCAAATTCATATGCCATAACTTATTGAGTCAAGACCAAACAAAAGAGTTGGTAGAAACCATTTTTATACCTATAAGGCCTTTTCCTATTTCTTTATGATTGGGTCTAGACTTACCCCAGTCCAATCCGATTCAGCCTGATGTTCTAGGTGCTTGTAGAAATCTCTTATCTTCTACCTTTAAAAAATTCATTGACAAAAATGTAAGACAGTATGATCTTAACCATCTCCCTGAGAGCATGTCTTTGAAGAAAACTTTTCCAATTGATGTGAATGGTGACTTATTGATCATTCAGTCATTCTGAATTCATCAAGTTATCCTCCATAACAATAGCATGAGAGACTATTAAATACTTTGTAAAATTCCAAAAAACCTTATCTTATAGATGAGGTTTTTATAGATTCCATGATCAATTAGTTTAGTACCTGAGCAAAAAAAAAAAATTACGCTATTTTTTAATGAAACTGAGTTGATTGATATTCTATAGCTATCATTTCCTTTTCCAGATGTTTATTAAGCAAATCTTTAATGACCTGTTCTATCATAGAAA
Source organism: Myrmecobius fasciatus (assembly GCA_023553655.1). Lineage (NCBI taxonomy): Eukaryota > Metazoa > Chordata > Mammalia > Dasyuromorphia > Myrmecobiidae > Myrmecobius > Myrmecobius fasciatus. Next base: position 628,159 of record JAJPUD010000019.1, on the reverse strand, counting down.
TGAAGTCAAGCTCACTGGAAAATAGCATGTAGACACTAATCCCTTTCTATTTCTGAACATCTGAATAATTGGGGGTGTAGATTTTCTAGATCAGTTATTTGAATTAATTAAGACTAGCCACATACTTTCTTACCACTTCTTCATTTTTAGTGAATACAACAATTCCTCATTAGCCATCGCCCCCCGCCCCTCCGCCTCATGGATCCTTTCCTGTCAAAAGATCTTTTTTTAGTGAAATGAGCAGAACCAATAGATCATTATACACAGCAACAACAGTACTATATGACGATCAATTCTGATGGACATGGCTCTCTTCAACAATGAAATGTTTCAAACCACCTCCAATTGTTCACTGAAGAAAGCCATATACACCCAGAGAGAGGGATGTGAAATGTGGACCACAACATAACATTGTCATACTCTTGATTGATGTTTGCTTACATTGGGTTTCCTTTATCTGATATATCTTTTGTGTAGATAAGATTTTTCTTGCACAACAATGATAAGTTTGGAAATATGTATACATATATTCGATATGCCAATATTTTAACATAATTAACATGTAGTGGATATCCTACCATCTAGGGGAGGGGTGGGGAGTTGGGGGGAAAAATTGTAACAGAAAGCTATGCAAGGGTTAATGTTGAAGAATTACCCACACATATGTTATGCAAATAAAATAAAAAAATAAACATTAATAAAAAGGTCTTTTTTTTCCCATAGAAGCACAATTTTTAATAGTAGCATTTCTTTTTCACATTAGCAAAGTAATGGAAACAAGATTGATGTCCACCAATTAAGGAATGGTTAAACAAATTGTGGTAGAATGATGTCATGAACTGTTACTAGGCCATAAGGATCCAGATATAGGAAGAATTCAGAAGATAGTGAAAAGACTTAAAGGAACTGATACAGGCTATAAATGAACAAAGCCAGGAAAACAATATATCCAATCACTACAACAATATAAAAGGAAATAAAGGGGAAAAAAAGACCAAAAAAAAGAATATTTTGTAGTTAAAGACAAATCTTGGCTCAGAATAAGATGTACCTCTCTTCCTTGGTTTTAGAGACTGGGAACTTTTGGTATAACACATGGTATATACCTTTAGACATAAATGATCTTTTGAAGGATTTTGCTGAAATGCTTCCCTCCCTTGTTCCCTCCCTTTTAAATCCTTATTACTAAGGATGACTCACTGGCAAGAAATGAATCAGGAGACATCCAGAAAGGAACAAATGATTTCAGGAAAAAATCATATAAAGTTTTTGAAAAGGAAATTATTTTTAAAAGGTTAATCTCTTTTGTAATGAAAACAGCAAAATGAGAATTGAGCAGCTTTGGGTTTTCTTTCTGTTCAATTGTTATCATCCCATCCACCCCAAGCTGAGCTCCCAGTTTTCTCTTTGATGCTACTTTTTATCTCAATTTAGCCTTCACAATCCTTTTTTGTTGTCTCTAACTTTCCTCAGCAGCCTAAGCACATTTTCAGAATTGGTACTCCTGACATAATTCTTATAAGATCTTGCCTCCCTTTGTATTCATATTCTGCTTTTTATACTGGTTTTCATCTTCTGCACATGCTTTTTTCAAAACTATATTCATATATTTTCTTTTAAATCGCTTTCATATCATAATATATTTTGACATCTTTCCCCATATGGTTAGTTATATCTAAAAAGGGAGGAAAAACAATACTGCCAGAAAAAAATGGATAGAAAGCCTATGAGAATATAGGTGATATTGTATACCCAGAGTTCCCCACTTCTACAAAGAAGTTCATACAATTCTTTTCCAGAGATGAGCACCATTTTAATAACTATGATGCATATTGTTATGTTGTATGTCTCTATGTTTATACATATGTGTGTGCTGTATTTAATTTTGGAGATAGTTGTTTATTGTGTTTTCCTCTTTATTGACTTCATTTTACATACATTTGCCCATTCTTCTCTGAATTGTTCACATTCAACATTTCTTATGGACCAAAATTTATTGTTATTCCCAAAGCAATGGGTATATTCTTTGTTTATAGCTGTTTGCTACCCTCCCTACACACACACACACACACATACACAAACTGCTATGAAAATTTTGGTGCTTATGGGAATTCTCTGTCATTGACTTCCTTGAAGTTTATGTCCAATTATAAGATCTCTGAATCAAAGTGAATGGACATTTTTGACTTGTTTTTTTTTTACCATAGTTTCCAATTGCTTTCCACTTATTTGCCCCGTTGACCTCTCTACAAACAGGACAATAGTGTGTCTTTCTGTAATCCCTGCAACAACAGTTATTTCTCTTTTATCTTATGACATCTCAAGGATAATTATATGAATAAATTTGCCTCCTTGAATTAATACCTGCATTTTCTCAGCATAATTCGTCCTTCATACAGCTGCCAAAATCATCTTGCTAAGGCAGTAGTTGGACACCATCTACCCCCTACTTCAATAATACATACATACACATACACACATTACACACATCTTTATATATATACACATACAATAATTCAGCTAGTTATCATTGTCATTAATAATAGTTATCATTTTAAAGAACTTTAAGTTTTGCAAAGCACTTTATGTACATTTCCCCAGTTGAGCCTAAGAAGAAGCCTGTGAAGTAATCACTATTATCATCCCATTTTACTGATACAAAAAATAAAACTGAGGCAGAGAAAGGTTAAAAAATAGACTAAAGATCACATAAGTAGTAAATGTCTGATGGAGGATTTCAACTTAGGTCTTCCTGATTCTTGACTTCTAACCATCACGACATGGATCTGTTTCTTACATCCACCCTCCATTTCTGTGCCTTCTTACTAGTTCTTCCCCATTCCTAGAATGCCCTCCCTCATCTTGGTCCCATAATTTTCCCATTCCCCTCTCCTCCCCAACCACATGCTTTTCTACCCATCACACACGCAACACAAGAAGCTAGTGCAGATTATTATATGCATGTGGGGAGGGAATTGAGAATGTTTCCCTTGTCTAATTCTTATTGATTTATTTTTTGCTAATCTGTTACAATTAAAGAAGTTGCTATTCAATTTGTGATGTCTATGACTTTTCATAGTAGAATGTACTAGAATGGGGGAGCTGAATCATATTGACAGAGTTATTATTACTCTCAGATATCTCACCTAGGATAGCAAATGGTTCCAAAGTTGAGTGGGATTTCTTGTTATACTATGACATAATATATGCTGCTTGTGTAGAGAGCGACTATGTTTTATATTTATATCCCCATCCCTAGCTTATTGCATTGCACATAATAGATATTCACTATCGTTTTGTTTTCAATTGAGCTCTCAGGTTGAATACAGGGGATTTCATTCTCTTTCTGATATTTTCCAGTGTTCTCTTAAGCATTCACATGTGATCGAATATCAGAGCTTAATCTTCTGCAAGAAGTTTTTTTCCTTCTTTGTCTATATACCATTCCCCTATAAAACTGTAGAAAAGTATGCTTAATTAAGAGATCTTAAATCACTCTTCCTCATTTTGGGCTAGTTTTTTTTAAGGATATTACCTGGTTTTCTGATTTTTGTATTCTTTTATTTCAAATGAAATTTTTATTTTTAATTTTATTTTTACTTCAGGCTATATTGCCCAACACTTTCTGTCCCATAGAACTAGATTAAATTGTATTTGGGAAATACTGAACAAAGGAAATAAAATATAATACAATATGGATAATGTTAATAAGCCAATTTCTAAATTAATATGCAGCCACAGGGATCCTTATTTATATTTAGCAGCCTTGTTTCCATTTGAATTTGATACCACTGTTTAACATCATTAATTTTTGTTAGTCTGTTCTTGAGATAGAATGTATTTTGGATGCAGAATGTTCTAAATTAATGGAGAAGGCCTTTTTGCTTATTATGGGATGGACTCTTTTCTATTTTTCAATTTCATTATACACATGAATTACATCCAGAAATTGAAAGACTAAATATTCTTCTTCCTGTACTAACTGAAAGAGACACACTTGGTTGAAGGTAGCAAAGAATCAGGCTTGTTATTTTTTTTCTCAGATTTTCTATAAAGTAGACAGCATCAGAAGGCAGAGAGGATGAACCTTTTCTTCCTCCAAGGAAAAATTTTCTGCTTTCTCTCAAGCTTCTGTTTCCTCTTTTGTAAGATAAGGATAATCATATTAATACTGATGACTTCACAGAGCTTTAAGCAAAACCCTATATAACTCAAGTTATATATCTATATCTGCAGATATATATGTATATATCTATATAGAGAGATATTATAACTATATATAGAGAGAAAGATACAGATATATAACTCAACTTATATAAACTCAAGCTGGTTTTTATTATTATTTTATTATTTTTTAATTTTTTAAATTTTTTTTGGCTTTTTGCTGAGGCAATTGAGGTTAAGTGACTTGCCCAGGGTCCCACATCTAGGGAATGTTAAGTGGCTGAGATCAAATTTGAACTCGGGTCCTCCTGACTTCAGGGCTGGTGCTCTATCCACTGAGCCACCTAGCTGCCCCCCCCCTTTTTAAAGAAAGAGATAGTTAATTGGGTTACAAAATTCAAATCCTTTCCATTGTGTGAACAATTTCCATTCCTCAGCTCCACCAACTATAGAACTCCCACCTGATCTTGGAAATCCAAGTCCTATAATCCTCCGCATTTTACCATTTGACAAGCAACTATGTCCTCTAGATACCTGGCCACTGTCATCTGACTTTTTATGTATGCTGAGGGCACTTTGGTCCTGCCATTCACCTTGCTGCTGAACCCAGAGCATTTGGGATCTTTTCTGCAGCCTATAGTTGAAGTCACTGGGATGATGTTCATACTCACCCCCAGCCCAAGTAGAATATGTACTCATTGAGAAGAAAATGGCTTCCTTGTTTTCTCTTTGAATCCCTAACTCTTAGCATCACGCTGGGACATGATCAGTGCATTTCATTCAATCCATTGTATCAACCCTTTGGGAATACATGCCCAAAGAATCCTTTCCCCCTCCTCAGAAACTATTCTCTCTCCCTTCCCTGTCCTCAGGAAGAACACTTTTCATTAGTTGCAGAAACTGAATCCTATGTATATACTAACAGAACAGTCCCTGGACCTCAGGTCTTTCCCTGTACTTCCCTCAAATTATACAGATGAATGCTGAATTCTATAAGGTTAGAGGAAGGATGTCCTTTCCCTCCATGAGTCTTGTCCTTGACTATCTGGCTTTCTAAGCAAGCCTTCGCCTGGGATGAGACTTCTATTTGCACATTTCTCCCTTCTTTTGGCATTAGATTTAATGAGCTTTAGAAAAAACAGATGTCATTTTTCCTCTTTTCTGAGCACCTGAGCAATGGGGCATCAGCTACTGAACTAACTGAAGCAATGATAGAAATGACATCAGACCAACTGAGAGGAAAAGAGTTGATCACAGAGAAACAATCAGAAAAAAAGAATCCATTTGACATTGATCAGGTTGTGCTCTATGGAGGCAAAATGTAAAATATCTAGTGAGAAGCCCTTACATACTACCCTCTCAACTGAATAATTCTATATTGCTCAATGTTTACTCTTTTTTTTTCTTTTTCTATAGTATTTCACTTTTCTTCAATTACATGTAAGATAATTTTAAGTCATTTTATGAGATTTTGATTTCCATGTTTTCCTTCCTCTTTTTCCCCTTTCTCATCCCTAAAATGGTAAGCAAATTGACATATGTTTTATGTTTCCATAGTGGTCACTTTGTGAAAGAAGAAATCATGTTCCTTCTTCTGTGTGGGAATAAAACTGCCCACATTATACTTTATTCCTGTTTGTACCCTAGATCTCCATTCCCCATCCCTACTCTCTACAATCTGTGAAAGTCTTAATCACTTAGACAAAAGTCTGAAATAGAATTATTCCTTATCAAGGAATAATTGAGGTAGAAATGAAACAAAATTTTTTTCGGGGGACATTTGTTCCTTTATGGAAAAGACAAAAAGGGACAAAGAAAAAAACTCAGAAAAAAATAGACTCAGGACAAACCAAGTAGACAAGTAAAAGGTAAAGAAAAACAAAAATCATCAGCCCTGTGATCTCAAGCTAGTGACGGCTTCTGTGGTGGACATTGCTTCACTGAATCAATTTAAGAGACTGAAATCACTATTTCCCACAGATGTCCGAATGCACAGAAGTAATTATACTACTATCTTAAATATCACAAAGATGAAGGGACAATGTTAATAAAAAGAAATTTATTTAAATCTTTCCACAAACTTCTCAGCAAAATCTTGTCGACAACTTGAGCTTGAGATTTTTAGCTCCCCTGATTTTACCTCTCTTGGTTGAGGTCTCTCCTAAACAAGTCTCCAGTTATTCACATGAGTGTTAAAAGTCTTCCTAGTTGGGAGACATAGATATATGTGTTCTAGGGAGCAAAATAAAGGAAAACAGGAGATACATGTTCATTTGAGATATTCATTGAGTGTGGGCCATCCTTTAAATTGAAATGGGAAGCAACAGCTAACAAAGCTATTTAAAAACAGCCCAGAAGCAGTTAGATGTTGCAGTGGATAGAGCACCAGCTCTGGAGTCAGGAGGACTTGAGAGAACTCTGGCCCCAGACACTTAACAGTTTCTATCTGTATGACCTTTGGCAAGTCACTTCACCCCAATTGCCTCAATCAAAATAAAATAATTAATTAAAGCAGCCCAGTCACCAAGCTGTTATTCTTCCTCTTTTCTGATGCCTGTCCTGCTTAAATGATATCACAAAGCTATAAATATGAATTTTTAAAATGAGGTATCAATAAAATGGAACATAAACCAAATGAAAAGAGAGAACCTCAGGCTTGGAAAGAAGCTCAGAGGTGATGGTACCTATCCAAAGCCTGAATTACCTCTTCCGCATTCATTACAAGTGATTATCCATCTCCTATTGATTGATAGATGTCTCAAAGTAGTCCATTCTATTACTGGGAAGTTTTGATTATTGGGCTTTTTTTCCCCCTCTTAGTCAAAATAACCTTCCTACAATTTGGGACCATGTGATTTAGAGCTACAAAAGACCTTGGAATACCTTTATTTCATTCCCTCATTTGACAGATGAGGAAACTGAATGCCATGGAAGGTAATGATTTATGCAGGTCTCAAAAGATCTTATTTAATAAAGGGTGTTACAGGACTTCAGGATCATAGATCAGGAGCTAGAAGACACTTTCGAGGCCATCTATTCCAATCCCCTCAATTTAAGAAGTAGTTGAACCCAGACCTTTTGACTCAAGTTCCATGTTCTTTCACTGACCTTCACTACGTTATGATTATCTTTTGTAATTTATTTCCTTTCCTCATTCTCTCCTACAGAAATGCAAAGAACAAAGATGCTCCTTCTTCCACATGGCAGTCTAGCCAATTTTTGAAGGCAGCTATCACATTTCCTTTTGTCTCCAACTTAAATATCCTCACCAACTCTTCCAATGACATGATATCTGGTCTCTTCACCATTGATTGTGCTTCATTTTGTCCTTCTGAAAATATACTATCTGAACTGAACACAGTATTGAAGGACTCTCTGCCTGAATGAGATTCTAAACTTAACTGAATCGTGTTGCATTGTTGAATGGATCCACTCTTCTGACAAATCTAGGATTAATTTTGTATCTCCTTGAATGTTCTCCATGAAGTGCCTAATGTGGTATGGCAGCCTGAATTTGAAGATGTTTACTGTGAATAAAGAAATAAAATTTTTAAATAAGCCTTGAGATATACATCTAAAAGAGTCCAAAATGAAGGAATGGATTTTACACATGAGAATCCATTTGCAGTTTCAAAGAAAGTTACCCTAAGGCCCAGTAATCATTCAATAAAAACAATAGCAGCTGTGCAAAACAATACTCTTCTATGATAGTTGCTATTAAACTGATTTGCAATGGAAATATAATCTAAATCATCTCCATCACTCTGCATGGAAAATGGGGATGATGTCCATTTCACATGGAAAGATGACAGCTAAAGAAAGAAAAAAAAATATTAAAATCTTTGCTGGTAAGCAGTCAAATGTACATTGTTAAAACTTTGAAAAGATTTCTTTCTCACCAGAATATTCAGCGCACTGCACTTTGTAAGGAGCCAAAGCTTAGTTTGTCCTAGTCCCCCGGGTCACTGAAGAGTCAGAAGATTGAGGGAAATAAAGCTGGTTTCTAAGAGGCTTAAGATGCTAGTCACGATTTTTAAAAGTATGTTTTCAAAGAAAGGATTTCTGAAAAGAAAAATGGAAAATATTTTTCAAATAGGCAACAGATGCAGTTGAACAAAAATAAAGAGTAATTCTGGGAAAAGAGCTTTGAGAACAGGTATTTCCAACGAAATTATTCTTCCTAATGGGATGATTCTCATTATCACCTGAAATTAGCTAATATGACAAAGTTCCATTTTAAATGCTCTGAGGTATCTAGTACATTTTCTTTTTAATTTTATAATAGCCCTGGGATTTTCTTTAATATAGTCACTTCCCCGTATGGAAATTCCTTCTACCAATGCAGACCAGCACTTACTCTGTAATTTATTGTCTTCTATAGTTAACTTTAACCTTTACTGGCTCCAAGCAGAAAATGAGCATATATCAGAGATAGAATGTGAAACTAGTTCTGGATGCAAGGTTAATTCTCTTTCATTAGACTACCCTGGCTCTCCAACGAGTGTTCTGTAGGAAATATTCATTTGGAATGATCAGTTATAATATGGATACCAAGGCAATGCGCCTGAGTCCTTAAAATGATCAACTTCAGGTACTGCCATGTGATCTTATTCATTCTTTAATGTTTTCTTTGGATCTGCATCATGATTCATACAAAGAGTTGGGAGGACTCAGACTCTTGTCTTGACTCTATTGCTACATGGCTGTATTAATCTGGTTAATTTACATCACCCACATCAGTATCTTTATATAACAATGAACACAATACATATATCTATCAATCTATAAATAGATAGATAAGTAGGAAGGCAGCTGGGAAGACAGATAGATGACAGATAGGGATATAGATAGATAAATGATGAAAGAGATAGATGAAAGATAGGGAGTTAATAGATGATAGATAAATGATAGAGATAGATAAGTGATGAATGGATAATAGATGGAAAATAGGTAGGTAGGTAGCTGGGAAGATAAATAGATGATAGATAGATAGATAGATAGATAGATAGATAGATAGATAGATAGATAGATAGATAGATAGATGGATGGATGAGAGATAGAGATAGAATATAGATAAATGATAGAAATAAATAGATGGATAAATGAGAGATAGATGATAGATGAATGATAGACAGATATAGATAGATGGATAGATAGATAGATAGATAGATAGATAGATAGATAGATAGATAGATAGATGGATGGATGGATAGATATTTGTTATTGTCTGTTTTCAGCAACACCTGGTTCTTTGTGATTCCTTTCGGGATTTTCTTGGCATAGAAACTAAAATGGCTTGATATTTCCTTTTTCACTTCATTTAATAGAGGAGAAAACTGAAGCAAACAAGAGTTAAGTTTCTTCCTCATGCTCACACGGTTACTAAGTGTCTGAGATTGGATGTGAACACTGTAGCAACCACATGTCATATAAATATCTATATTTCCAAGCCATTGAATGCATAGCTATTTACTTTCTAGAGTCTTCCACACTCATATCTTCCCTAATTTGTGTACAATCCATTCTAAATTTTTCTGCCATTTCATGACTTAATTAGCCCTTGGGGAGGGGGTCCATTCCAGCCTTATATCAGGCAGTGCTTTATTACCAGCTTGAGACAAGGGGGTAGAAAGTAGTGATTTTGAAGCAGGTTCACCCACAGTGATAGCCAGGGGTGACAGCCCTCCAGATTCCTAGCTGGATTGCCATTTGTTAAAAGAAAAAATTATTTTTTCAGGCTTTCACCCTGATTAACAAGGCAAAAGTCAGGAAAAAGAGGAATTAAAAAAGTATTTATTAAAAAATACGCAAGCCAACAAAATGATGGGCTAATCTCACATATTCTGATATATGTCTGTCTGGATAATATATAAACATGTGTGCATGTGTGTGTATGTATGTACTTTAGAAAGTATAAGAAAAGTTCAAAGTGCAAAGTTGCTAACCTATTCTGGGTATTACCCTCATACCCTGGGTATGACCCTCAATGGTCAAAAATAATGACCATTTGTATTGTAAAATACATGCCTATGTCCACAGAGTCACAAGGGATGTGAGTTAAAAGAATTTTAGAAATAACCCAAGTCCAATACCCTTATCTTGTAGATAAGGAAACCTAGGTCCAGTGATCTACCAAGGATTACAGAAGTAAGAGACGAGATCTGAATCACTCTAGGAAATAGTCATTTGGAATTATCACTTATACTCTGGATACCAAGCCGATGCTTTCTGAGTCCTTAAAATTAAAAATCAATTTAAAAAACTATAAAAAAATTTATCTGTCTCTTTTTTACTACATTAGAATAACTTTAAAATATACTTTTACTATTATAAATATAGAGAAAGTTGTAATTATCTTAGGAAAAGTGCAAACCCAACAAGCTGACCTATGATCAGGTCACTTTTGGGACCAGCAGCTACTCAAAGCCTTACCTATCTTATCCTACAGATATATTTAGTTTCACCAGGCTAAATAAAGGACAAATTTATTCAAAACAAAAGACATTTACTTAAAAAAAATTACAAAAGAATGACAAGAAAGGCCCAAACACCCACATTTTCCTTTCCTATAGCTTTTATTGTTACTTTGTGCAGAGAACATATAAAACTAGAGAATATGTGTGATGTTCTAGTGCTTTTTCTCACCCTGGATGTCACCCAGGATGGTGAATAATTACAGAAGCTCTGAAGCTGCTATACATATTCTCCAGAACATCAGAACTTGCTCTCACAGTGTGGAGCAGGGACCCTCCTCATAGTTCTAGGGCAGAAAAGAGTACTTGTAGTCACTCACAGACCTGAGCTCAAGCCAAGTGAGAAATAAATATACCTCTCCTTAGATCTTCCCATTGTGGAAGGACTGAAAATTTACATTATCTCTGAAAATAGCCGCACAAAATCCCTGAAGCTGGGGACAGTGCACCCTTAACCCTGGATGTAGCTACCTTAATAAAGAGTTACAAATCAAGAAATTATCTGGGGAAAGGAGCAAGCGATAGAAATCAATCTGGCCATAGAAAGCTACCATATGAAGATCAATGAAGATCAACACTCGGGAAAAAAAAAAAAAGGGACAAAGTGCAAGATCCTACATCCAAAGCCTCCAAGAAAAATATGAATTGTTCTCAGACCATGAAAGAGCTCAAAATAATTTTGAAAATTAGAGAGGCAGAGAAAATATTGGAAAGGGAAATGAGAATGATGCAGAAAATCATGAAAAATAAGCCAATAGTATGATAAAGGAGAGACACACACATACACAAACACACAATACTGAAAAAAATAACCTCTTAAAAACAGATCAAGGTCAAATGGTAAAAGAGGTACAAAATCCAGTGAGAAAAAGAATGCCTTAAAGAGCAGAATTGGCCAAATGAAAAAAGAAGCACACATTCATTGAAGAAAAAAAGTCTCCTTTAAAGTAGAATTGGCTGAATGGAAAACTTGGTGGAAAAAAATAATTCCTCAAAAATTATAATTCAACAAATGGAAGCTAATGACCTTGTGGGAAACTGAGAAACAATAAAACAAAATCAAAAGAATAAAAAAAATAGAAAATGTGAAAATAGATCCAGGAGAGATATTTTTTTTTAAATATTGAACTACCTGAAAATTATAAAGAAGAGCTAAGACATCATCTTTCAAGAAATTATCAAGGAACACTGTCTTGATATTCTAAAACCTGAGGGTAAAATAGAAATTTAAAAAATTCACAGATCATACCATGAAACAGATCCCCAAACGAAAACTCCTAGGAATATTATAGTTGAATTTTAGAACATCCCTATCAAGCTAAACTATTGCAAGGAGCCAGAAAGAAATAATGTTCAGGTATCACAGAGCCACAGTTAAGATAGCATAAGATTTAGCAGCTTCTTTAGTAAAGGATCAGGGAACTTGAAATATGGTATTCGAAAGGACAAAGGATCTTGGATTGCAAGAATCACCTAGCCAGCAAAACTGAATATAATCCTTCAGCGGGGAAATGGATATGCAATGATTTAGAGGAGTTTCAAGATCAGAGCTGAATAGAAAATTTGACTTCCAAATATAAGACAAAAGAGAAACATAAAGAGGTCAACAGGAAAGAGAAATAATGAGGGACTTAATAAGGTTTAAGTGTTTAAATTCCTACAAGATGTGACTTCTAATTCATCATTTTTATGTTTGCTCTTATTAGGACAATTAGAAAAAATATATATATAGACAGAGAGACAGACAGACAGAGAAATAGAGACAGAGAGACAGAGACAGAGGGCACAGGTGTGAGTTTAATATTAAAAAATTAAGGGTGAGTAGGGAATGAACTGGGAAAAAGGAAAAGGGAGAGCTAGAAGGGGGTAGATTATATTGTATAAAAAAGCCCCCCAAAAAAGTTTTTACAATGGAGGGGAAGAGATGGAAGTTGAGGAGAAATGAATGAACCTTATATCAGAATTGGCTCAAAGAAGTAGTAACATATTCATTCAATTGATTATAAAAATCTAACTTCCCTTACAGGAAAGTAGGAGAAGAAGGGAATAAGACAAGGGGAGAGGTGATAGCAGGGATGGCCATTTAGGGAGGGTATAGTCAGAAATAAAATATTTTTGAGGAAGTACAAGTGAAAGGAGAGGGTAAGATAAATGGGGAGGGGGAGATAGAATGGAGGCAAATACAATTAGCAATAATAACTGAAAAAAATTGAAGCACATTTCTTTGATAATGGCCTCTTTTATCATATAGAGAACAAAGCCAAATTTATAAAAATAGGAACCATGCTGCAGTGATAAATGATCAAAAGATGTGAGAAGTTTTCAAATGAAATAATCAACACTATTTATAATTATATAAAATTATTGATTTTTATTACTGATTAACTGATTACTGATATTATTACTGATTAACTAGTGATAGGAGAAATGCAAATTAAAACAATTCTTTTACCTATTAGATTGACTATTAGAACAGAAAAGGAAAATAAATTTTGGAGAGGATGTGGGGGAAATAAAACAATAATACATTGTTGATGAAGTTGTAAACTGATTCAACCATTCTGTAGAATAATTTGGAACTATGCCCAAAGGACTATAAAACAATGAATTCCCTTTGAACTAGGAATACATCTACTAGGTCTATATTCCAAATGAGATTTTTAAAAACAGAAAAGGAAAAGGAGTATATGTACAAAAATAATTATAGCAATTTTTTCTGAGGGCAAAGAATTGGAAATTAAGGGGGTGCCCATCTCTTGGGAAATAACTAAATAAGCCAAGTTATGTGATTATAATGGAAAACTATTATACTATAAGAAAGGAAAAAAAAAAGAAAAACCTGGAAAGAATTATATGAGTTGATGCAAAGTGAAATGTACTGTGTACAAAGTAACAGCACTATTCAAAGATGATCAATTGTAATGACCTGGCCAATACAATTCTGAAGGACTTCCTTACGATGAAAAATGGTATCTGTACTCAAGACAATGATATCTTCTTTTAAGACTTAATTTTTTCTAGAGGGTTTTCTTTTTTTTTTACTGTTTTCTTCCATAAAGATTAATATGGAAATGTTTTATATGACTACACATCAATAACATATCAAATTGATTGTCTTCCCAATAAGCAGGACTAGGGAGAGAAGCTAGGAGAGAATTGGAAACTCAAAGAAGCTTTAAAAATGAATGTTAAACATCTTTTTACATGTAACTGGGAAAAACAAAATATTTCCTTAAAAAGAAAATTTCAGTTGCTGTTCAGTTATTATTCCAGAGTTTTCATTTATGGAGGAAAAGGTTTTTATTATTTCCCCAAAGTCTACAGACTAAGGCTTCAACTTAACCTGTAGAAAATGAATCATATAGCTGGGACATCTGATCACCACTTGTTTATTTACCTTATGCAATCATGAAAATGGATCAATGTTGCTGCCATCAAAAGTTAGGCTCAAGCCTTATCTGGATCCTTGAATTTTTATCGCCTTCCCCATTTTATTTTAATTGTGGAAGATGAAAGAAATATTCTAGCATATGAATCCTACTCATCATCTTCTATAATACAACAATCACTTCCTCTCTAGCAAACTTCCCTCTTTAGAACACCTTTTTCTGAGTCCAGATCTCCTAAGTGATGGGTCCATAGCCTAGACCACCATTTTCTGAGGAGTTCCAATTGTGCTTACATTAAGAGTGACTTCACTACATCTCCCAACTTCTTCACCAGCAACTTTGCTATTTTCCTTTATAGCTCTATTCACTTTCTTATCTACTCCCATTAGAATTTCATTTTTTAAAGACTAGGACTGTTTCTTTTGCTTATCTTTGCATCCCCAGTCCTTAACAAGGCCTTAATAAATGTCATCCATTTCTGTCTCTGTCTGTTTGTCCCTCTATCTCTGCTGCCCTCCCCCCCAAAAAAGATTGTGTACAAAATTATGAAAAGATGTCGGCTATGATAGATGAAACCCATTCACAAAGCTTAAGTAAAATATAACAATCTTTTTTCTTCTATTTATTTTCTACCTCAGAACCTAGTATAATTGCACTTACTGTATCAGTCACACTGAATCCCATCCTCATTAACAGTATATCCTGCCAGAGTCAATGAGGTACATATTAGGGTTATTTCCACAAACTGGAGGGAGGAAAAAACCTTCAGCGAGAAGTCATTGAGTGTATATAGAATTATATTGAAGATTATATATCCTTCAATATACAAGGTCTATTCTGTTCCATGCTTCCTTCTATTTCTATTAATATTAATGTAATGAGGACTTGAAACATTTTCATCCACATGGTAGGAGAATTCTTCCTCAAAGAAATATGTTAGAGGCCCTGGGCATGCCTCAAGCTTTTATTGCATTAATAACTTACCTCTCCTGCTTCACAGGAAATGAAAGAGGAAGTAAAGTACTTAATATTTTTGAAACTAAAATTTTCTTTCAGAAACTTCTAAGTTAGTCAACATAGCATGAAGTCCTATCTTTGTTGGACAAATTATATTGGTTCAATAACAACACCCTACATTGTTTTCAGGTCAGCCTTTTTAAAAGCTTGATTTAAGATGACTTGGGACCCAATTAATCTAATATTTCAAAGAGCCACAATCTTAGAGTTATAGGTCCCTTTCACACTGATGGAGGTGACAACCTTTCTAAAATGTGGAAGACATATTTCCAAAGTTGCTGTGACCAATTGGGGAAAAAAATCACCCTCTGGCTGACCTTCCTGATAAACCTCTCTTCAGATGGTACAGTATACCAGGCAAGTCGCTTCCTCTGAGCCAGGAGAGAAACCCCTTCCAGCTACCTGAGGGCTTGCCTCTATGTCCATATTTTCAGTATAATGCTTGGACTAATTGGGAAACTAGTTCATGCAGAATGCATTTCCAAACAGAAAATTTGTGATGACAAGTAGGACAGTAGTCATCTACTGATTAGAGAAAAACAGGCAGATGGAGGTAGAGGGAACTATGGATTTCATCAAAGTAGAGGATAAAGTTCCTGCTGGAAATGAGGTGCATAAGTAAGAATGTGCTAGGTCCAGTTTTTGTTTTGTTTTTGTTTTTGTTTTTTTGTTGTATTGTTTTGTTTTGTTTTGTTTTGAAGCAATTGGAGTTGTGACTTTCCCGGGGTTAACATATCCAAGAAGTATTAAGGGTCTGAAGACAGATTTTAACTCAGGTCCTCCTGACTTCAGGGCTGCTCTACTATACCAATGAGCTGCCCCTAGATCCAGTTCTTAATGTTATGAGAATGAATAGTTAAATTTTCAATGAGAGCATTTATATTTCAGAAATCAACAAGGGCTGTAAATCAAGGCTTGATTTATTTTTTAATTGTCTAGGCACAAGAAAGTCATAAAAATATGAATTAATTGTGCATTGAAGATGCCATTTTACACCAAGAAGATTGACTAAAATTAATGAAGGGGAAAGCATCAAATGGAGGAGATATGGAAAAATTGGGATCTTAATTCATCCTTGGTAGAATTGTGAATTGATTCGATCATTTTAGAGAACAATTTCAAATCATGTCCAATGGGTTATTATTAAATATTTTATATCATTTGACCCAGCAATACTACTATTAGGTCTGTTTCCAAAAAATGATTAGAGAAAAATATACTAAAATATTTACAGCAACTCTCTGTAGTAACAAAGAACTTGAAATTGTGGGGATGCTTACCAATTGGGAAATGACTGAACAGGTTCTGGTATATGATTATGATGGGATAATACTGTGCTATAAGAAGCTTGATGATCTTAGAAAAAACATGGATAGACTTGCACAAAATACAGAAGAACAAAATGAGCAGAATCAAGAGAATGTTCTATATGACAACAGTAATGGTGCTTTAAGAGCAACTTTTATAGAACAAGTAATTTTGACTATAATATATATTAGAAATTTCTACAAAGAGCATATGAAGGAAAAATCTGCATTGAGAAAAACAAATGATAAATGGAAGTATGTACGGAATGTGTGTGTGTGTGTGTGTGTGTGTGTGTGTGTGTAATGGTAGCCATCTCTAGAGTAGAGAGGGAGGGGAGGGAAGCAAAAAAAAAAGGAAAGAATTATTGCATATGAAACTTCAATTTTATTATGCGCAATCTGCTATTCCTTTTAAAGATATAGTAAAGTTATCGAGCAAGTTTCTATTTTCCTCCATCTTCAGAATTATTAAAAAGATGTGTGAAGTTTCAGTGGACTGAAATCTCAATATGAGCCCATTCAGTATAATATTGCAGGGGAAAGAAACAACACAAATCAATGAGGAATGGGACTATATTGAGAGCACAGGTTCCAGGAAGAAAATGGGAGTCCCTGATATATAGACCACATATGAAGTACTTCTTGGTTCAATTCAGGATAACTTTTTCTTTTGAACTCCAGATGATAGAACTAGGAATAATGGGTACAAATTGCAAAGGTTTAATGGCAAGAAAAGCTTTTTAACAGATAGAGCTGCCCCAAAGTAAAGAGAGCTGCCTCAAAAACCCAAAAACAACAGAAAAAAAAAAAACAGGTGAGTGCTTTGACTACTTGGAGGTATCCAATTAGAATCTGGACAACTAGTTGTCTTTTAAGTAATGGGGGTCATCTCTTTGTGGCCTGGGTCGAACTATATAAACTTTATAGTTCCTTCTAGTTCTCAAATTCTGTAATTCTCTTCTCTTTGTGTCATCTGGACAAACATAGGCTCCTTGCTTGCCATTTTCTGTTCCTATGTTTGGAAGGAGGGCAAAGGAGAAGAATTCTCCTCCTCTCATGTCTGAATTCTGGTCTGACAAACCAAGGAAGATGGCAAATATAAAAGAAGAAAAGGGTAAGCCATTTTACCCCCTTTTCTTATAGCTCATGTGAGGGATCAGCCCTTTGTTAAGGTTATCTTCTGCTTCCTCAAGATCAACAATCAGCCTTACTCACTGGGGACCAATGGGAGAGAGGGATATCTTGCACCATACTAGCAAAGAATATGTCTCAACATCATTCAAAGTTCTCCATGTGGACAAATGGCACATTCTATCATTTCATTAAATTGATTGGAAAAAACATCAGATTTATCAGGGAGTCCTTTGATAATCCTCTAAATAGGTTTGGGTTCTTTTCACGTACTTCAAGGTTAAACTAGGTATTGGGGAATCTTCTTTATCTTTTTCTATATTAATAAATCCTGAAAACAAATATCCATTTTAGGACAGAAACAGCATTAGGTCCTTGGAGGAGCAAACAGGTATTAGATCAATTAGTATATTTTAACATGTGGCGTTCCCTTTTTTGACTATGACCTAAGTCAAAATCATATCACATTATCCACTATTTAATGCTTTTACAAAATGCTAGTTCTGTATTTTTAAGTATTTAACATTGCAAAGAAATGAGATTTTTTTTTGTTTTGCTTTCCATTATGCTTCCCTGTCCCTACACAGCAGCAGCTAATACAAGAAGTAGAAGATCCCTGTATGGGATGGTTACGTTTGCGGCATTAAAACCAGCTATAAACAGCAGATTTTAATTAGACCTTGGAAAGAGCATTTCTGTTTAAAGAAAATGAAAACACAGGTGGTTTAGTAAGTTCACCCTGAGTCTAAACCCCCAAAATGCTACTTAAAGTGTAAAGTGGTTAAAGGATTTAATTTTTCTGGTCAGTTCTGCCCCAGGTAGACAAATAATTCTGCCAATCCAAGCAGCGAGGGGTAGTCATGTGCACTTGGCTCTAGAGCAGCTGCCATAGGCTTTAATCTTTTCTGAATGGAGAAAAAAGAAAAGAGACAAATATCCTTTAAAATCTCAAGTACTTTTCAAACCTAATATTTTCTCTGCTTCATTTTCCAGCCACCATCTTAAAACCCATCTCATCATTGTATCAGACCTGGACTTTACAACATTGAATGCTAATCCCAATTGGAATTGCCTTCATGCTCATCACTATCTAAGCATCTAAGCCATATAGCCATATTTATAAACAGGACTTCTGGGTAAATGGGAGTCTAATCAGGAAGGATGACTGAGCAAAGAAATGGGTACCTCTGGGCTAAGCCCATTGAGACAAATAGCAATTCTAATCCCAGTATAACTGGATTTGCTGGGAACATTTCACCAAAGTCCAACGTTTAGGGACTCAGTCCTACTACTGCAGCATAACTTGCTTATTTTGGGGTGTGCTTCTACAACATATATGGGAATAGTCCAAAACCACTCTTCTATTTACAGTGAGCTTAGAGACTTTAAGAGGAATTTCTTTGGCCAAGGGCAGAAACCTAAGTAAACATCATTCCCTGTTTTTTTTGCTTCGTCTCCCTATGTGGTGTCTGGCCAGACTCCCCACGTTTTTAGGGAGAGACAGAAATGAAATGCCTACTATTGATGAGTGCATGTTGCACCTGTGGCCCCCTAATGAGATGCATTTGAAGCAGACTGAGGATGTGGATTCAGTGAGGCACAGACCATCACAACATCCCCCTTCCCACATCTAAGACAGGCTTCTTTTAGACCCTTCCCTCCAGGTAATCCCTGGTCTAAGGCCAGCCAGGATCCATCTCCTGACAGTCTTTAGCACTGGCCAGGGTCCAGACTATAGGTCCCGCTCTGTGTTTTAGGATCCATCTCCCCGACAGTCTTTAGCATTAGCCAGGCTCCAGACTATAGGTCCTGCTATTTGTGTTAGCTGGCTTTTGTCCTTGTTATATTTGGTTCTCCAACACTCAGTGGGAGGAGGTGACTGAATGAGAATGAAGGTTTACTGGTCAAAGTTTATGGTACCTGAAAATTCCTGCTGGAGAAAGCCAAGTCATAATACAGGAGAAATGACTAGTTTGGTGATCCCTATGAAATCCTGGTATATAGGAAAGGCAATTTTTAAAAGGACAGCGGCAAATGGAAAATTGCAATTGAATAGTTATTCTGCTGTGCTATTTGTGAAAGACAGTAGGAGGTGCTAGGAGAAGAGCTTGTGTCATCTTTTTTTTTTTTTTTGACCAATCATTCCATGAAGGAAAGGATCTTCTTCCTTAAATATTAAAATCTCTAGGATAGGTTGACTTATTTCTAAGAATTTAACTTCCTTATTTTTCTGAACTTTAGCCTGAACTCAATCTATGTTACCCTGGAAGGCAGGAGGGAGGATGAGTTGATGGGTCATAAGATACTTTGCCTGCTCACTAGCCTTGCACCAGGTCTTTCCAGCGGTCATCTAACAGGGGACTTTATGGAGAATGTTGATGAACTCTGTACTTTCTAATACTCTTTGGTCCTGGGGGTCCCCTTTTGCTATTCAGGCCAAATGTAAGCCCACCATTACCTCTAGTACCATCTGATTACTGCATTAGTTTAAATGTTAATCCAGAATTAATTTAGCACCTCATATATTGCAGTGCTAGTCAGCACCTTTTCTACAAATAATGACAGCCTCATAGATCTTCTTGAACACTTAGAAGTTAAAAGATGTAATCAGGGTCAATATGTGACGGTCACTATGTGATAATATAACTTGCACCCAGATTTTATAGGCTATAATGGCAGCTCCCCACCCATAATGCCATGGTCTCTCGTCTAAATTAGAAAAGCAGTAAAATAAGACAAATATCTTCATTACAAGTATTCTCTTGGTTTATTGGCCAAATCCAATCACCAAACTTCTCCCTCACTTTGGGGGATTTAAAGTTGAGAATCCCTTCTGACCCCCAGATTAACTCATATGCATTATATGATCAGCAAACTTAAATACTTATAGCTTGAACCACTCATGGATTGTATACTAAATCAGAGCCTTCAGAAACATTCCTTGTCTGTGAGATGGAAGCCAGCCTGTCAGTCCATAAGCATTTGTTAACTACCTACTATGTGCCAGATACTATTAAGCAATAAGGTTACAAAGAAAGAGAATAGACAGTCTCTTCCCTTCAGGAGCTCCTTATGTATTAATAGGCCACTCAGCCATGGTATAAGCCAAGATGAAATGTAACTAAGCTCCCTGGATCCATGTCAGGTCCTCCAACTTTGCCAGTGTCCGATTTCCTACTCTATAGTCTCTTCCTGATTATGAATGTTCATAGAATGGGGAAGTTTTCCAACTACCACCAGACTCAGCCAAAACTATCTTGGTCTGTCAAATATTTGAGTCTACCTACTCTTGTCGGAAGGATACATTTACCTGTATCCTTCCCCCTTTAAATGTGTGGAAAATCTTGACTCTACCGGAGCAGTCTAGTTAGGAGTTGAAATAACCATGAGAATCCATGCAACCAGAAATGTTCAGTGCGCCTTTTCCCACTCTGCTATTTAACTTTTTAACCTCCTTCCTCTACTTGTGAATAAAATCCATTTTTGGTATCTATTCTGCACTGACTCAGTTCCAAGTCTTCATCTTGTCTAAGGGCACAGAAAGTGGCCATAGGAGCCATTGATGTGCAATTTTAGACTACTGCTGATTGCAAAAAATACATAGGATCAGGAAACAACTCACTTTCACACCTGGCCCCTGGGTCCCTGATCCTAAAGCATACAAAAGATTATTGGAAGTAGAGATAATGACATAGGTATGAACAGCTCACAGCATCCTTCACCAGAGAGGGTCTTTATACCCCAAAGAAAGGGCTAACATTTTCTACCTTGAGAAAGGGTTGTGAGCAATTAATCGAGTATTTGTGATTATACTCTACAAATTCTGGGGCTACAAGAAAGGGGAAAAAACTGATCTCGAACTCAAAGAAATATTCTTCTTTTATTTTTTTAAATACCAAGTATTTATTTCTCTTCTTCCATTTCTCTCCACCCACTAACAAAAGGAAGAAAAAAAAAAAAGAAATGGTGAACCCTTGCATTATGTAAACATTTTCAACCTAATCATCATCTCTCTGTTGTGAGGTAGACAGGATCATTCTTCATCAGTCCTCTGAAAACATGAGTTGCTCATTGAATTGAGCAGAGTTCATAAATCTTTCAGAATTATTTGTTTTTACAACATTGATGTTCAAGTATAAGTGTATCCCTTCTTCTGCTAGCTTTATTCTACGTATTTTCATAAAAGTCTTCCCAGATCTCTCTGGGAAGATCTCTACGTTTAGACAAAACACACACAAAGTAGACACAAGATACAATTAAAAAAAATTAGCAGTGAGGGGAATAGAAAAGGCCTCCAGCACAATGTAGCACCCAAGGTTTAAAAAATGTCAGTGATTTTAAGAGTCAAAGGTAAGGAGGGAGAGCATTGAAGGTATGGGGAATAGTGGGGGAAATCTGAGTTTCATGCTTAAGAAACAGAAGGATGATCATAACCTACTCATGAATTCTGTTTAGAAACTTTCAAAGGGAATGGAAACTCACTGTCTGCAGGAAGTGGATATCCTACACTTTGAGTCAATAAAGGCCTCCATAAAGATGAAATCATGGTAAACATTCTAAAAATACCTTTCTTCCTTTGAGAAGAAAGAAAATTAGTAGTAGAGTTCCAATTAGGAGAGGAGAATGACTTTCTATGTTTTGATTCATTATGATGACTCAATTAACTATTTTCTAATAAATTGCCACTTGGTTTGCTCCAGATCAGATTTATCTTTCAGGAAGGAGTTGGACTATAATGCTTTCTAGATCTTTTACAAATCCAAGATTCCATAATTTTATGATGTTTGATTTTATCTCTAATTTCTTCTACCACTGCCCCAGGACTACAACTTAATAAGTATGAAATAATTAAAATTAAAATATTTTCATCATGTACATATCAGTTCTATTATTGCCTCCAAATTACCTCAAATTGTCCAAGCCTGAACTTATGTGAGTAATTAACTCAGCAAACAATTGGACGCCTTAATAGTGAATTACTTTCTGGAATAATTTTTATTATTGGTCTACTTTTACTTTCTCTTTCCATATGATCTTGACTGATGTTATTTTTCTTTTCTTATTTTTTTCCCAAATGACATTTATTACTTTCCATGGCTTCAATACATCATTTCCTAAAACATAAAACAAAGAAACAGAAAACCCCAAACCTTGCTAGAAATATTGCCCAATAACCTTCCATAGAAGTCTAATTTCCAGAATTTTAATTAAGAGTTATCTGCTTGCTTGCCAAATTTCAGTACTCATTTCCATGAAAGACAATTTTCATGGGATATGACGTTCATGAATAGTTGGATTTCTACTTCCAGTTTTCCTTCTCTTTTGCCTTATAATTTCTTATTTCCTTAATATTTCATCTGGAATAGAGTTAGTTCTTGGTCTATCCTTCAATTTGGATAGGGTTTGAGATAGATACTAGATATTTAAAATGGGGGAGGGAATCCCATTTGAAGAAATTTTCTTACCAAAGTAAGTTGTTACCTTCTCTGTCACCTATAGTCTTGGAACTTGGCTGAAAACTTTGCCCACAGTCACACAAACTTTACATGCCAGAGGTAAAGATGTAAATTCAATTCTTCTAAATTTGTAACAGAACTCTCATTCTATTCTTCAAACCCAACTAAAGTTGTTCCAATAGTCACATGTTTTTATTTCAATTTCCTTGTCCTTAAAATATTACTGGTATACACACTGCTCCATTTTATTCTTTTCTTTAAGTGTTTATATCATTTCACTTTTGTTAACATTTATTTCAATTCTTTTTCTTTCTAGTACTGCCATCTATTCTATCATTAGCCCCTATAATTTTTCCCTCATGTCTGTTATCAATCCATGTCACATCTGCAAATAGTCATGTCTGGAAGACTCTTGGTTCTTTATCCCAAATGCCCACTTTAGTCCTATCCATTACTCTTTTATAGCTTTTTAAAACCACATTTATTAAGATTGTATAAAGGACAAGCCCTGGGCCATTTATGTGTAGGAAATTTCTGTGTTTTTCCTCCAAGCTGGAGGGGCCCAGATCCCTCTCTATTTAATCTAACCACTAAAAAAGCATTGCTATTTTCACAAATACCTTTTGAAGTTTCATTGTTACTAATTTTTTTAAGCCATTTCCTTTTCTTCATTCTGGATATAGCCTTTATTAAATCTGCTTTAATTTCTAAAGAATTTGGAAGAAAATAAAAGACTTATAAAGAAGTCGATCCATTTATTAACATATTTAAAGGGCTGTCATGTGAAAATTAGGTTACTCTTAGTCCATTGTGGAGCACACTTTTGTCCTAGACTTACTTAGATGTAGAATACACAAATATTCCCAATGAATGAAAATTGTAGGAAAGGGGAGATTTTGGCTCAGATGAAAAATGAATTTCTTGAAAATTAAATATATTCAAAACTGAAATAATTACTACATTAAGTAATGAATTTCCCTTTTACAAAGACATTCAAGAAAAAGCTAGATAACCATTCATCAGGGATTCCTATTTCAATATGAATTTTTCTTTGAGAAATTCCTTTGAATTTCTGTACAACTGTGAAATTATATGATTCTACATTTTTTTGTCTTTGTTCCTGCACCCCATCCATATTTCTGATAGCATGCTATATGACCTTAAAATTTTCTACAAGTTGTACTTGGAACCAATAAATTCTTTAATGCTTGATTTAGCCTTGCATAGAACTAAACTGGGCAGTTGGGATAAATAACCAATAGTCTCCATGACTATATGTAGTGATGACATAAATTGAACTACCTCAGCAAACATTTTGATTTCTAGTAATTATTACAACAAGCAATTAAAAAACAGAAATTAGTTACTTTTCTCCATAACACAAGCTGAATCAATATGGGGATAGTTATTATCCACAGTTTAACTTTCTATATCTTTACAAAAGTAAAAAATACAAAATCATCTTCACAAAATTCTATGAAAATGGGTACTCAAATCAATATTGTTTTTGCCATCATAACAAAATGCATAACAAGTATTTTTTTAATTTTAAAAAATGTGGAAAGCAAATAAATTTTAAAAAGAAAAAGACATAGAAAAACAAAGTTGAAAGACTGAACAAATAAGGAACCAAAAAGGACCTAATAGTATAATGAACCAAGTCTCAATGGGAAAAGATAGAATGACAAAGAATAACTATAGAGAATTACAACTACTTTCCCAGAACTGAGATTATAACTATTTTAGAAACCTAGTAATTTTGAAAAAAAAACTTAACAAATTGAAGGATCTTATAAGGAGAAAAATTAATTCTCTTAAAGAACTTTTAAAAAAGAATTGGCACTTCTTTAAGAAGTATAATATATAATATGTATATATAAATATAAGATAGTGAATTTTAATCACATGGAAAACATTCTGACAAAGATAGTGGTATCAAATGGAAAACATTCTGAAAAAGATAGTGGTAGCAATGTAATAAGAAGAAAGGGGAAAAATCAAAATATAGTCCCATTGGAAGGATATTTGACATCTATATAGGCAGTAGAAAATAACATGGAAAATGGAGCTTAATAAAACAATCTGATACTTACTAATCTAGAAAAACACACAAAATCAAAAATTTCAGAGGATTATGCCCCACAAAACTGCCCAAAAATATTAGAAAGAGTTTGTCAAAACCTATAAATTGCTTTTGGAAAAGAACCCAAAGTTTCTCTTAACTACTTATTTAGTCACCCATTTTCAATATTTTATAAAATGAATATTTCAAATATCAAGGAAAATGTTCTTCATGAATGAAAGGAAACTATTTTCAGTTCTCCAGAATTATTTATTAACTGGGTGAAATGAAAGAATCATGTGATATGCTAAAAAGGAAAAGAAACTAGTTTGCATTATCAGATTGCTTATTCTGCAATCCTCATTTTAAGAAAATATTTTTAAATGTGTATTTTTAGGGTGAAGAAGGAATTTGAATCATTTCTACTGAAAAAAATAAACTGAGATGAAAAGGACATTCTGTTTATTAACTCATTGACCAAAAGAAATTTATGAATGGAGAAGGATGAAGAAAAATATCATATTGGGATCATTGACCTGGAGGAGGAGACAATATGGATCATCATTCAACACCATCAATTGGCAAGTATTAAGACCTAGAAGGATGAAATTATATTGTCTAGTTCATGCAAAGGGGTATATGATAAATTCTAAACTCAGCTCTCATTCCACTGAGCACAGGTCCAATGTTTACTCTGTATCCCATGATACTTCCTTCAGGAATGATTAACTATAAAATTATTTTAGTGAAGTAGATGAAAATCAACTAAAGATTTGGGTTAGGATTAGAAAATGTTTATTCTTATCTGGGTAAAGCAAAAGAGATAGATGTATTTTTTTTAATCTTTTAGTAGGATCACCTTTTATTGGCATCTGAAAAAATTATGTAAGAACATAGTTGGTGAAGAATAATCAGAGATTGGAATAAACTAGAGGAAGAAAAAATTTTAAAAAGCAAACAAAAATCTATTCAAGATTTTACAAAAGGAAACAATTAAAAAATAGAAGCTATAAAGGGGAACTATACCATGCTTGGAATCATGATGGGAAATGAAACAAATCAATAATAATTGTATACATGCAGAATAACAAAACATTAAAAAACCCTCTCTCTATGCAAAAAAAAAATATGTAGATAAGATGCTGATTCTAGTTATTGTGGTTAACATTCCTATTTCATATTTGTTCTGTACAACAAAAAGATTAAAACAAAAGGAGTTATTAGGGATCTAATGAAATATTAGGGAAACTACATCGATAGATCTTTGACTATTATTAAAAAAGTAATTTAACAATACAGTTACTTTTAGAAACAAATGATATCTTTATGAAAATTTATTATGTGGTAAAGCATGGATAACATAAATAGATAGAAGAAAGCAAAAATTAATTAGTAAAAACATCCTTTAAATAACATTTTTTAAAAAACTGATGAACTATGACCAAGACTGCAATATAGTATAAGCAGAACTTTTATATGCATTGGAAAGCAAAACAATGCATGTGTCTTTTTATTGAGAGATTTGCTTTATTGCTGTGGTCTGGAGTCAAACCTGAAATATCTCAGAGGTATGTCTCTATATGGATGCACAGAGTCTTCTTAAGAGAAAAAAACTGACTTTTTTTTTATAATATTCAAGTAGAAGGAAAGAAATGGAAACAGTTGTGTATTAACCACCTTCCCTATAGTAGCCACAGAGCTAAGTGCTTTAAAAATATCTTATTTGAACTTAATAAAACAAAACAAAACCTTGGGAATACATACTATTATTTTTTTTTTCCATTTGAAGGAAACTGAGGTAGGTTAAGTGATTTACTCATGGTGATAATTTAATGTTAGAGATTGAATCTGAACTCAGGTCTTTGTGACTTCAGACTCAGGACTCTATCTGACCCTTCATGCATACTATGTGCTTAATCAATATTTTAAAAATTGATTCAGTAAATATATATATATATATAAAGTGCTTACTTTAAGAAAGATAGAAGGGTAAGGCTTGGGGGGTGCAAAATTGAACAGAGACATACAGCATGTATAGTTAAATAGATAGCCCATATAATCATATAAGTAGGTAGGGAACTAAGTAGGAGGGCAGGGAAGTAGGCAGGGGGTCGGGGCCCTTTGATTTCATCACATGGGGAATTCCCTAAGAACCAACTCCTTTTACGTGGGTAGATCAGCTAGCTACCCTGCACCTTATAATCTTATAAAGTTGCCTTAGTCTATTGGGAAGCTAAATGAATTCTGCAGCATCACTTATATATATGAATATATATATATATATATAATGAATCTATATGTAATGAATGAATATATGAAAATATGAAAAGCTAAATTTATTCCCTATGAGAGGCATAAAAGACATATCCAGACAAAATAGCATCAGAATATCTGTGGAAAGAGAAAACACTTTTAGTAGGGAATCAGAGAAGGCCTCCTGGAGGAGTCATACTCCTCAGCTGAGTCTTAAAGAAAAAGATTGTAACAGGCAGATACAATAAGAAAATGTATTCCAGTCATGTGAGAAGGCCTTTTCATTATGGTTTTTCCATTCATAAAAATCTCATGATGTTTTCAAAAATGTGTATTCTATTTGACAGATAAGCTTACTAAATGTCTAATATATTCTTTTTTGGGAGAAATCCAGTTATGATAAGTACACATTTACTTAGGACCCTGACTAGGAAGCAGGAAGCCTTTTCAAAACCAAGAATGTATCTCCATGACAGCAGAAGATTCAAACAAGCACAAGAATTGAGTTGAAAACAGAGTTATAGTCCAATTTACTGTCCATTTTTATCACAATACTTGGGAGCGAATGGAGGGAGGGTCTGTCTGGCAGGGAGTGGGGAAAAAGAAGACCTCACTATCCCATTTGGCCATGCAAACTGACTCTGGAAAGTTGTTCTGGCTCAAAGTTTTAGCAATGTTGGCTTTGACCACGGTCACTCAGGTATGAGCAGATCTCTAGGAAAGTTTGTTTCAAAGGGAAATTATGAAAATCACATGGATTGAATTAATGAATATAAAGCAATCTACAGATTTTCCTAAAATTCTGAATTGAAAAAAATAGAAAACAAAAACAACTTAGGTGAGTATAAAGCAGATCTTTGCTCAGGGTATTTAGAGTGACTTCTGGATATAGATTTCTTGATTCAGTAAATGGTTTCCACATTTGCTCCTATGTGCATAATTCATGAAAATGAAAGTCAGAATTTTTGTCAGTTTTCCTTCAATGTAGCTTTCTCCAGTAAGACAATTCACTAATGATGCAACTTTTGGGGAGGCTGAATCTTCCCACATGCTAAAAATTAGTCTCCTGGCAGCAATAGTGCCATTGCGATGTCACTGTTAGGAGCCATCAGTGCCCAGGAGGGCAAAAACTGCTGAGCCGAAAAATGTCACATCCTCTGCACTTGGCTGTTTCAAATTTGAGGCAAAATACCAGCTGCCCCATAAAAAGTAACTTAATGGAAATATAATTCCACAGTGAGAGAACTTTAGGTGTTTGTATTTATGACATAAAGGGAAATATGTAGTCTCTGAAAACAAGATTTAATTATAATAAAACGATTGTGTCATTACTTATAAAACAATTCTGCCTAAGTAGTGGCTTAGTAAAAATCAATGAGTGATTTTATTGAATCAATGTAACAATCAATAAGAATATTTAATATTCCATTTTCTTGTATGTGCCATCATTAATAATAACTCACATTTATTTAGCACACTGAGGTTTTCAAAGGGTTTTCATACCCATTCTTTAATTGGAGTTTCACAATTCCACAATGGGTATTGGTTTTCCCAGGAGGTACCAAGTATTATTAACTTCCCCCTCATTTTTTTAGAGTAAAATATTGAGATTCAGAAAGGCAAACTGGAAGTTAGTGTCCAAAGCTGGACTTGAATTCAGGTATCTTGACTTTAAGTCTAATGTGCGTCTCACTACAACTTAAACCTGCAGATTCATTAGAGTAAAGCAGAGTTGGCAATAACAAGCAGAACTCTGTGGGAACTAACTGATTTCAAAGACCACAGATTACTATCATCTATTCTGTATTGTGCTTTTATGTGTTTATTTTCATTGTTGTCATAAATATTCCCCAAACACAATTTAATCTGGTTGGGATTGGTAAGAACATTGCTAATTACAAGGATGACACTTCTGGATAGAAAACCTCATTTATGGATGCAGGTTGACAACTTTTTCTTCAACTTTTAGCCTTAGAAATTTGCTTAGAGCACTAAGAGTTGAAGTGTCTCACGTGTGTTGGGGGAAACTTGAATCCTGCTCTTTTTGACTCCAAGATGAGTCTTCTATCCACTGTCAATCCTCATTGTTTTTCTTCTTAATATTTTTTTTTCTAGAATGAATAGATCTGTGCACTACTTATATGTGTGAATATACATATGCATGTATAAAATTTATATACATGGATGTATATATGTGTCTGTGTTCTATTCCCCGGAAGATAGCATGGTCTTGTGAAAGAGATCTAATCTTGGGGTCAGAAAGCCTGCGTTATTCCTTCAACTTTGCAATGTTGCTCATCACCATTTAATATATCCCAGTCCCTTTCCATTGTTATGATCTCATTGGGAGACAGGCCCAGGAGAGACACTTTGAGCATCGTTGCAAATTGCTCTCCAGAATGGTTGGATAAGTTCATAACTGGTAGGATCATTTTAATCTCCACATAAGATAATTTTAAAAAAATAAATGAAATAAGCAAGCTAGAGGAAATAGAAAAAAAAGATAAAGGTTTAGAAGAATAATTAGCAAGAATTATAGTCTTACTCAAGCAATAGTCTCTTAGAGATTAGAATAAACACAAATTAATGATTCTATGAGACAATAAGAAATATCAAGATAGGGGTAGGTCATTCATTACCTTTACTCTACACACCCATCAATCTTTAACTGTCACTGTGTTATAGCTCTGGGTCACCTTTCCCCTTATCCATCTTTCTTTATTTTTCACATTTCTTCATTAGTTACAGCTCATCTCAATAGAAAAATTAATGAGGAAGGAAGAAATAGATTCAAAGTCTCAATAAAATTCTCAATCTTGGCAAGAAGGAGATAAATCTCTTCTTTGCATGTGGGCAGAACAAAGGAAAGAATGGAACAAACAGAGAAAGTATTGGATATGCTGTTAAAGGTATAAAGCTTAGATCAGAAGGTGACAATATTGTCAGTTAAGCAGAGGTGAGAGCATTCTGCTGAGGGGGAAAGAGGCAGCAGCGATTTTTAGGAAGGTTGAGAATAGCAGAAACAGGCTAGAGGGGCAATAGGGAATCCTTTGCAGAAAATGGAAGCATTGCTGAGCTTTGCCTGTGAATCCTGGGCATCCTTCAGGCTTAAATCTCACCTCTTCTGAGCTGAAGACGTGAAGTTATAACTGGAGGTAGAAATGAGCTTTCCATATCCTCTCATCCATACTAGCACTGTCATTTATTTAGATTTATCATCACATGCAAGCACTTGTATTACATGTATGTATGTGTCTGCATGTAAGATCTTACCTCCTCGTCTAGAGCATCTGAAGGGGCCGGGACGGTGTCTTAACAATATTTTATATTCTGCAAAGTATGTAGTATATAGAAGGGTCGTAATGAATTACTGAATGGATAAATTAATGAATGGAAATTGTCTTGATATTAAGTAAAAAACCACTGCTGAGGAGAGACTGGAAAGATTTGTTTAACTTATTCTAAATGATATTAATCAGTCTGTTAGCACGGTCCACGTTACTAGTTATTTATTAACTGTCAATACCATACTGCAATGCTGAGGTTATGGGGAGAAAGGGAAGGAGTCAGAAAAGATACAAAAAGAAAGGGAATGGTGGATGCAGAGAGTCTCTAGAGCTCCACAGAGAGGGCAGGGGGATGGAACGTTTACCTCATTTACAGGACTCGGCGTGTCTTGTAACAGCACCTGTTTGAGAGAGGGCTCTTTGATATATCCATAATTAAACACTCGATACCTTTAGCTCCACAGCATGGAGGCTACTTCAAAAGATTCATTATAGGAAAACTAAAGCATTTTGTCAAGGACAAGGATGTAAAGGAAGGAAGCTTGCTGCATGATAGCCAACGCGCAAAAACACCGTTGGTCAGAAAACACGATTTATTTGTTCAATCTCTTTAAATATGTACGAGGACAACTGAATGTCCTTGAAGAAAATATCAGGTAAAAATATAAGCAATGTGTGGCATCCTGGACAGAAGAAAAGCTTGGAGGGGGGAAGACCTAAGGGAAATGGCTGATGTGGATCCATTGCAGCTGCACGATTCTGGGCCAGTCATTTAACCTCTCACTAACTTAGGACAACTCTTGAAGACTAGTTGTAGGTATCTTGCCAAAATGAATGAGGGAAGGGCATTTTCTTCCTTCTTCCTTTCCTTCCTTCCTTTCTTCCTCCCTTTCTTCCTTCCTTCCTTCCTTCCTTCTTCCCTTCCTTTCTCCCTCCCTTTTTCTCTCCTTTACCTCCTTCTTTCCTTTCTTTCCTTCCCTCCCTCCTCCTTCTCTCCCTCCCTTCCTTCATGCCTTCTATTCCTTCCTTCCCTATTCTCTCCCTTCCTTCCTTCTTCCTTCCTCTCTCCCTCCTTTTCTGCCTTCCTCCATTTCCATTTCTCTCTTTTCCACATATATGTATAATGTAAATGTGTAAAATATATGTATCTATGCATAAGTTCTATCCAAATACAATCCCACAGGTTTTATTAGCACATTTGCATTATGTGAATATATAACATGCGCCAGCAAGTATCTATTTCTTTAAACCCATCAGAGCTCCCTCCCTTTGTCAGACCCCAGAGAGGCTCCAGGTAAACAGAGGCAGAAGCCTAACGCTCTTGTGAAGCTATACCCCCATAGCCACATCACACACAAGAAGGGATGAACCCCCATGTCCAGGTGCAGACATGCTCAGACATGAGTGGCTGGCAGGTATGTGTGAGCACACACACACACACACACACACACACACACACACCACAGGGGTGTGTGCTTGGTCTTGCTTGAATGCATCACTGTAGGAGAAACACCTTTCTGATCTTCACCCAGTGCCCAAGTTGCATGGGGGCACTGGGAGCCAAGGACAGGGGTCCCAAGATCCTGATCCCCCCTCCCCAGCCCAAGTCACATGTGCAATGATTGTCCCAAGTAGGACCCAAGTTGCTACTAAGACTGTTGCCAGTGAAGGTGAGGGACGAGGCAAGGACAAAGCCTTGTGAAAGGGTCAGGTGGCTGCCTTTCATGAGGAGACCTTGTCCTGGGAATACCAGGAGGAGCATCCAGAGAAAGGAAGCCCTCCAGACCTCTCCTCAGAGCACTCAGGGACTGGAGGAGGAAGGGTGAGAGAGATGGGGAGCCCCTCTGGCTTGTTGATCTTGGGAATCCCTGATGACTTCTCCAACCCAGCTTCCCCTGCCATCCCAGCCAATCAGAGCAAGGATACTGGGGGTGAATGACACCTGGCTTGCTACCCAGGACATGGCTTTCTAGATCCCATGGAACCAATGGGCAGAAGGTACTTTCCTTCTCACCCCCCTTAAATCCCTCCCTCCCCCAGCTCTCCTGGGTTTCCCATCTGAGCCATCAGAAGCATCAGTGTTGAGGAATCCAAACTTGGGCTCCTTGTGCTGGGGAGTGGAGGGAGGATACGTGCTTTAAGTGGAATTATTTTTTGTGTTGTTTTATGGTTGCTTTTTTTTTTAAGGAAAAAATCATAGAAAAGGCCCCTCCGTGCCCAAGATTGTAATGAGCTGCCTTTTCTTTCCTCCCTCTCCCCCTTATTTCTTTGGCTGAGTGAAGCATTGAGAGGGAATGGACCCACCAGATTCCCAATTCTGACTATTGATGGGGGATGTCTATTCCTTCTTTGTACAAAATATTACAGATAAAATTTTACTGAGGACAAAGTGTGTTTTTTTTTAATAAAAAGTTTAAAACAAATTTAAAAAAAAAAGCAATTCAAGGAAAACTCTACTGGATGTAGCCTTCTTAGAGACTTATGGCTAGAAAAGATTTTAGAGGTAATCTAGTCAAAGCATCATTTTAGACAAAAAAAAAATAAGGTTTAAACTTAGTCTAAGTTGATCTAGATAGTCAATAACAGAATTAAGATGCAAACACAATTTCCCTGACCCCAAATCCAATGATTTGTCCACAATATCACACTACCTTGAAATCAGCTCCCACTTTGGTTATAAATTTTGGAAAGTTACCTCAATTCTATTCAAGAAAACTTGTCCTTAGCATTCTGGCATTTTCAATAATCATAATAAATAGTATTTGAAATTCAGAGGTATATGGTCACTTATCTCAAAATAAGGAGTACGATATTTTTAACTTTTTTGACGAGACTTAATTGCAAGGTTTGCCATCTTAATTTGGGGACAGTATCGTGCTTTATCCAACTTGTCGTAGCTCTTGCTATGTTTGGTCTGAAAGTGTTAGAATTCATTCTACTTCTGTATTCTAGAGGTGCTGTTTGTAATGAGAACAGGAAATTGCCTGTCATGAATCCTTTCTGGTAACAATAATTACTGAGAATCATAACTGTGGAGAAGCAAATTTGTCCCTGTGACATTTTGTAATAATGATTATCATAATTGTTGTTATTGTGGTGGTTACTTTGTGGATATATTCATCTCCCTTGAGGCATTATTTGTTATATGCACACAAACACAAAAATGTACTCTGGGTAAGCCTTCCTTGATTGCCATTTTGAGAAATTTCTGGAGAGTCAATATGGAAAGTATAACTATAGCCTTTAAGAGTCTGGCTTTACTTGTGATTTTTTTTTTTTTAATTAACAAATTTGAAATGAAGTAATGATTTAACTTTAAAGTAGACAACTCAGGATCACCTATACTTACTCTCGAATTGCTCACCTTATTCCCAAGAGATCTATAACATCTATTGGAAAATAAACTTATTACCCCATTATTGCAAGTAATGGCAAAAAAACTCAAGGAACCATCATAACAAAGTGATGCATTGAACAATTAATTTGAATCAGGAGAAAAAAAATCAATTGTTTAGTCTTTACTGCAGTTTAATTTTTTAATCTAGTATAGACTCCTTGACCTAAGAGTCCCCTTATGGCAAGTGATCTTTTTGTACCTCCCAGTCTCTTGGGATGAATGCCCTGGTGTCTATTTGACATTGTGCTTCCACTGATGCTTGCTGTCTTCTCAACCTGGATCATGTCCCTAAAGCTTAAACAACCCATTTCTCTCTATAGAAGTCAACAGAGAGGTTGGCCTAATTTCAATACATTGCCTTGGACAGTATGTGAATAATGGTAGAGCTTTTCAGACACTGAACCAGGGAGAGCCACTTAGATTTTAAATCACAAAATATAGTCACCAAGCACAGTGATCCAAATTTAGAGAAGAGCTTTAGCCTATGTTTGAACCTGGATGGTAGCATCCCCATTTGTAACACATATGCTGGGATTGTCCAGAAGCCACAGCTCTGATCTTGCACAAAAAGTGCATCCAAATTGGGAAGAATGAGATAATTGAGCAGGCAAGGTATTGAAATTAGGCAAACCTCCTTGTTGGCTTCCATGGAGAGAAAAGGGTTATTTTAAGCTTAAGGGAAATGATTGAAAAAATCACTTGCACTCACGGTTAGGATATTATTATTGATAACTTTCCTTTTCATGATAATTGAGCACTTATTTTTATACATATCTCCTTTGATCCTCATAACATCCTTGTTAATTAAGCAGAATAGCTACCACTATCAATGTTTCTGGACTTCAATTTCTTTAGTTGTGGATTTCTAAGGTTCATTTTAATTCTGAATCTAAATAGGCTTAAATTCCCTATCTATATTTTTCAGATGTGTTAGAAGAGGGTTCAGAGTAGTTAAATGATTTGGCCAAATACATATGATTAGTAAGAGTGAATGCTAATTCTTGAAAATCATCTCTGGAGCATATTCCTTCTGCATTTTCACTCCTTAAAATCTCTTTTCTCAATATCCACTTCTTATAACAATGCATACATGATGCCTTTCCTGAGCTCTATCTTTAGGCTTATTCCTCAGATTTGGGGTAACAGATAGGCCTTTGGACTTGAAATAAGGAATATTTGAGTTCAAATCTCAAATAAAAAACTCACTAATTAAGTGACCTCTGTGATCCTCAGTCTGTAAAATGAAGGAGTTAGACAATACCATATCTAAATTTATGATCCTGCGATTCTGGATTCTGGGAAACTGATCTCTCCTTCAAACGTTTTTATAATACTTCCTTTGGTCCTCCTTTGCACTTTTGGATATCCCTATCTGTATCACACTTAATTGTTTACCTGTCATTCTCTCCCATCCTATAAATCACTTGAGCACAGGAACTACCATCATTTCTGTATTCCTAATAATAAGTACAATGGAAATGGTGGATGCTTAAAAATGAAGATTTGTTGGATTGAATTGAACTCAGGTTTCCCAACTCCAAATGCATGACTCCATCAAATGCAGCAAATGACATTCAGTACAGGATTTCAGGCAGCAAAATATTTGGTAATCAGGCTATGACTTCATTTGGCCTTTTACATTGGAACCAAACTGGTAGGACTTTTCCACTTTCACTAGTTTGGAATTAGCACTGGGGAAACACAATAGGAAACCTAAGGGAGAATAAGATGCCAAAAGGTATCACAAATCATCAAAAGCCTGGGGGCAGGATTTTAGTCATTGTTAAAGAAATCAGGAACCCTAGGGATCAGTTATCTACTCTTCTAGTAGATGAAAGAGAAAGATCCAGCAACAACACAAAAGAATTTGACTAGAGTGATGTAAGAACCACTCCCTCCATTCTTAAACAAGATAAACTAACCCTTTCCTCTTCCCACTACCTCTTCTTCCTCATTCTTTTTTCTCTTCATGCTCATCTTAATTAGAAGTCACTTCTATGGAATTGTTCAAAAGAACAAGAGAAATCTGCTTGCTCCCCACTAACTTTCCTCCAACAAATCCAACACAACCAGAAGTGCAAACCCCACACCTACATTCATAAAAATGGTTCAGAGTATTAATCCATTGATGCATTATTCCAACATCCCATCATTGAAATAATCTTTCAGGTATAACCTCCTTTTGCTTTTCCTGATGTTTGCAATTATTAGTGCTCTCTCTATATGTATGTGTGTATACACATATATATTTTTGCATCCCCAACAAATATTAATTTCCTCAAGAACAGAGACTATTTCTAAATCTGTATCTATATCTATATACATATATACCCATTTGTACATATTTGTCTTTTGAAGCCCATTAGCCAGCACAATATTTCTTCCCTAGTATTTAATAAATATTCATGATATTAAGTCATTTTTGGTAAATATTTATTGAACATTTAAGGGAAAATGCAAAAACAACAATGACAATAACACACATTGTGTTAATCATAAAGGTGTCTCCAGAACATTCATGGTGCTAAAACACCTGAATATGGATTGAAATCCATTAGAAACTATAACAATATACATCTTTAATGTTTGAAACTGCATGTTCTCCACAAGAGAACAAACAAGATGTTTAAGTGAGAAAAACACTGCAACTTGTTTCAGAAGATCTGATTTTAAGTCTTAGTCCTGTAGTTGGTTAATTGACAAGTCACTAAGTCCATCTGGGGCTAAGTTTCATCATAAAAAAAAAAAAAAAAAAAAAAAAAAAAAAAAACTTTAAGAATATTTTTAAAAATTTATTAGGTATTTTCATTTGCATATAAACATTTTACATCATTTTTCAAAATTTCAAGTTCCAATTGTATTCTTCCTTCCTGACCCTCCACACCCCTTGAAAAGACAAGCAAAATGATATCAAATATATGTGAATTCATGTAAAACATATTACCATATTAGCCATGTTGCAAAAGAAAACATACATATAAAATGGGTTATAAAGAAAAAAAATTGTCTCAATCTGTTTTCAGAGTTTATCAGTTCTCTCTCTTGATGTGGATAGTATTTTTCATCATATGTCTTTTGGAATTGTCCTGAATAATCATCTTCATCAGAATAATAATTTTTTGCATAAATGATTATCCTTACAATGTTGCCATTACTACAATGCAATATTCTCCTGGTGATTTATCTTTCCTGGTTTGTCTGAAACCATGTCCCTCACCATTTCTTATAGTACAATGGGACTCCATCAAAATCATATACCACAACTTTTTCAGCCATTCTTTAATTGATGGACATCTGTACAATTTCCAGTTCTTTGCCAACACAAAGAGAAATTATACATATTTTAGAACACATAGTATCTAGCTCCCTTTTTTGATAATTTTTGGGCTGCAGACCTAGTAGTGGTATTTTTGGATCAAAAAGTATTCACAGTTTGATAGCCCTTTGGACTGTTCCAATTATTCTTCAGCATGGTTGAACCTGTTCACAACTCCACCAACATTAGTGTATCTATTTTGCCATTTGTCTTCCAACATTTGTTATTTTCTGCCATAATATCCTAATTAATTGGTATAAGGTAGTATCTAAGAGTTGTTTTAATTTGCATTTCTCTAATCAATAGTGATTTAGAGCATTTTTTCACAGAAGCCTATAAATACCTTTGATTATTTCTTCTGAAAACTGTTCATATCCTTTAACTATTTTCATCATATGTTCATAATTATGAGGTTGAAGTAGAGGAGTCTCAAAGAACTGGGTTATTAATATTGGCAGCTGGCTCCAGAGTAGTAATTTCCAAATGCACACACCATCCTTATTATCACAAACTAATAAGCACAGAGACTGGAAGATCCTTATGTACATATTATTTATGTATCTTTAGATACATATTATTTTAAAGGACCCAGTCATCTCTGTAGGTAGTAGAAAAGCAACCAATAGACAGAGAAAATGAAGCTTAATGAGAGACTAATGGAGAAAAAGAGATGGAATAGGATTACTTGTACACATACATGGCTATTTCTTGTTAAGAAGAAGGACCGATTTTTTTTTTTACAAGAGATGGATGTAGGAAGAGGTGGTAGGGGAATGGATCTGAGTGATACAAGATGAGGAAGAAGAGAGAAGAGACTCTCAGAGAAAGGTCTTAGTTTTTTTTTTCAGGAAAATATGACAGGATTTTTAGCTGAAAGGTGGGATAAGGAGAGCCATAAAAGGTTTTGAAGAAGTAAAAAGTTTGGAAAAGGTGCCTTTGTAAGCAGGATTGTGAATTGATTCAGAAAGTACAAAATGATGTTTAATAAAGGGAAATAAAATTCATATAACAATAAAAATTTTAGGGCATAAATTGATAGTAGACCCAAGCTGCATGGCTTTGTGAGCTTCCCCCCAGCTTTACTCAACAATATAAGCAGGAGGAGAGACAGCAGATGGTAGGAATCTTCCAAGGATGAAGCTCAGCAGGGAAAGATTGCTGAAATGAGTGAGCAAAGGACTTGAAGGAAGAGGAGAGTGTAGAGTTGAACTGAATCATCAAAGGGTTAAGATAGGGCAAGGATGAGAGAGAGTATAGCTAATGTGGGGAGAGATGGCCAGGGGATGAACTGAGAGAAGGAGGGATCTGATGTCAAAATTTAGATGAATGAGATGATTAGGGATTGTAAGGAAGAGGGAGAGATGTGTGTATGTACATCTGTGCATGTATACATGTGTGTATGTGCATATAGAAGCATATCCATGTTTGTGTATATACATTTATGCATTTGTGTGCATGTGTGTGTGTATACCACCTGCTATGCACTAAGAACTAAGTTAAAAATACTATTTCATTTAATTTTTAATTTCTCAGTTTATTTTACAGATTAGGAAACTGATGCAAAGAGAATCCAGTGATTTGCCAAAGGTCAAACAGCTCATCAGTCTCTGAGGCTGGATTTGAACTCATGTTTTCCTGAGTGTAGGACCAGGTTTCTATCCATTCTACTGTCTAGTTACCTCGAAGAAGACTTGTGGGAGATGACAAGGATGGCTGGATCTGTGTCTAGCTGAGTTGGGGGGAGAGCAGTAGATCATGGGAAATGATCAAAATAGGGTATCTGAGAGAGTATCAAAATGCATGTTGAAGTATGAAAATAGTAGTTAAGGAGAAGAAAAAAGTCTGTGACCCAGACAGTGAACTCTTCGAGAATAAAATTAATTAACTAAGCAATTAATTACATGATGTTATTAAATATATTTTATCAAAAAAGAAATGGGGACCAATCCTGTAATAAATGTAGCATAATATATAAAGATAGATGATTAGATAGAAAGGTAGATAGACAATAAATAAATATTTGGAGGCATCTCGGTGGCAGGGTAGATTGAGTGCTGGATCCAAAGTCAGTCATACTCATCTTCCTATGTTTAAATCTGATCTCAGATACTTTCTAGTTATGTGAGTGAGCCTGGGCAAGTTGCTTAACCCTGGCGGCCTCAATTTCCTCCTCTGTAAAATAGCAAACCATTTCCATGTCTTTGCCAAGAAAAGCCCAAAAGGGGTCACAGAGAGTAGGGTAGACAAAAAAGCAACTCAACATCAACAAATATAGATAGATAGATAGATAGATAGATAGATAGATAGATAGATAGATAGATAGATAGATAGACAGATAGATGACAAGATAAACAGATAGATGACAAGATAGATACATAGATAGATACATAGACAAACAGATACATAGATACATAGAGATGAGAGACAGACAGAAAGATAGATAGATAGATAGATAGATAGATAGATAGATAGATAGATAGATAGATAGATAGATGGATGGATGAATGGGCTAAGAGATGCTTTACAACCTTCATGATACTAAAACAAGAGGAAAACTCAGTACATTGGTTGAATACTCAAGTAGAAGTTTATGGGAAAACTGTCAGATAAGAAGCAGAGTTATGAGAGTTTGTTGAGCAGTTTCATTCTACATCAGTGAAGGGAGAGCCAAACCTAATGAAATCATGCCCGAAAATGTCAGCATATCTATAGAATACATTAGATATTCCTCTTAATATAATCAAGTCAACTGATCAAGCCCAATAAATGAAAATGGAAAGGGATTAGGGAGCCTCCAAAATCCTGAATATAAAATATAAAAATAAAATCAATGGGGCAAAAAAAATGGCTAAATAATGATTTCTTTGCAACTCTCTGATCTATGTGTAGATCCATTCAATTTCCTCTCTCTCAAGTGAACTATGTGTTTTCCTACCTTTGATAATATGAAAGAAATAATTTTCATTCTGGGCTTCCTACCAAAAGCCACACTGATCATTCTAAAGGAGGGGTCAAATGGATTGGCAACAATATGACTTGACTCTTAAAAAGTAGAAGTTGAATTACATGAGTGAATAATCACTCAACCTGGCAAGGGATACAACTGACTCTGGTACATACAGTCACAAACACACACAGACACACGCACACACACACAGAGTTGCAAAATGGGACAAATACCCCATGGCACAGATGCTGATTGACTATAATAGTCAAACTCCTTCAAAACGATGCATATTACAAGATTCAAGGATACACAGTTTTCTATGACACAGTGGAAAATAATAGGATGGTGATAGAAAAAAAATGTTTTTTTCATGTACTAAGGAAACATGACACTCAGGGGACTACTGTGTAAGAAATGAATTGGTGGCAGGAGAAAATTGCATCTATCTCTGATCTCATTTCAGAGCCATGTAAAGAGTTATTGCATTTAACTCAGAGCTCTGTGAGCTTTGAAAATTATTTGACTAGGAAATATGCATACATAAAATCTACCCAGCATTTATGTAAGCCTTTGTAAGGCCAAATGGTAATTCCAAATGGGCTCTTATAGAGAAAAAAAATAAAAAGGAATAAATAAAAAATTAGTCCCTCAGGCTATTTGTAAATGAAACTTCAAAGCACCTAAACTAGATCTCCTTGAGAGACAATTTACCAAGGGAAAAAAAAAAAAAAAAAAGGTTCCATTTTTCAAAAATAATATGTCATCTGTAACATGGCCTCTTATTTAAAATATCAAATTATTGCTTCTTTTTATAAACATTCCACCAATATAGCTATCAATATTCAGCATATATTTGCATTTATATATATACACACATATTTTTGCAAATGTTTATAGTGATGAAAGCAAAGGGAAGGTTTCTTAAATTTAACTGGGATATTGCTTCAGTTGAGGTCTCTTAGTATAGGATATGGAAGAGGTCAGAGTACATAGAGCAAAAGTGCTGCTCTGAGTACCTGTCAGAGCTTTAAGTATTTGTCAGTAAATCCTGAAACCAGGCCAGTGCCCTTTGGAAAGTAGTATTTACATCAGAAATTCGTGCTTGGATATGTGGAAGAAAACAGAGCAGGGGATGTCCCATTCTTCTTTTATTTATTGTGATTCTCCAGGCTTATCCAAGCAGGCAGTGAAATTACAAATACCTAAATTTAAAGCATTTAGTTTGGTTCAGAGTAGGTACTTAAGATGCTTATTGACTGTCATTGGAGCTTAATTTCTTAGACAACTACCCCATTGGGTAGTTCCCCCATTGGTGATCAGAGCTGGAAGAGAACACAAAGGTCAGCTCAGCTAAACCTCTTATTTATTTATTGAATTATCTATGCCAGGAACCCGAATCACTTGCATTTCAATTATTTTAGGAAGATTCTGAAGATTATTTGGCAAAAGATGGTACCAGAAACCAAGTTTCTTTCTTAGGCTGAATTGCCAAGCACTTGACTTTCACTGCAGAGAAGACAACTCTGATGGGCTGGCCCTGTTGTTTGAAGACCAAACTTTGTCTAAAAGACAATTTTATGGTGTTCTCATCCAAGGCAGGTGCACACATGGAAATCAGCAAGAACCCCTTCTCGATCTCTCTGAAGAACATTAGAATCCATTGTGACCTGGGAAATGCTGGCACAGGACTCCTAAGTATGGTGTTCCCACAGCAAACAAGGTGTTGTGATCTGTGAGCAAAACAGAACTGCAGTAGTTCAAAAGAAAGGTGAGATGGGCAAATTTACAGATATTTCTATTCCAAATGTTCATATGGACTATTTGTGCCCAACCTGTGGTAGAGTCGTCTGAGATTGTATTAATCTGATCAGCCATAGCCAAACATCCTGTCCCTTCTCCTTGACATAGTGAAGTTATTTTGGTCTTCTTGAACAAAAAGAACAAACACCAACCATATATACCCAATTCCAAAAACTATTTTATAATACACTTTTTCAAATACAGTTTAAGG
This sequence comes from Myrmecobius fasciatus, assembly GCA_023553655.1. Classification (NCBI taxonomy): domain Eukaryota; kingdom Metazoa; phylum Chordata; class Mammalia; order Dasyuromorphia; family Myrmecobiidae; genus Myrmecobius; species Myrmecobius fasciatus. The sequence goes on along the minus strand of JAJPUD010000019.1, from coordinate 585,949 downwards.
GGAAAATATCAGTTTAGAAAAGTGTTGATCTGGTAACAAACAAAAATAATCATAGAAGGTCCTGCTATTTGCCTTTTAAAATTGTTTGAAAAGTTCAAAATAACCATGGTTCCAACTTTGTAATTTATGTTGGTTTTTCATATATATATATACATATATATATATGCATATATGTATATATATATATATGTGTGTGTGTATATATATATATATGTATATATATATATATATATTTCAGGTTTTTTTTTTTAATTTTCCCCCTTTTTCTTTAACTAGGATACGAAACTGAAATTACCTACACATTTTTGTTTCAATTTTAATTGGTAGTGCTTACATAGCAATTACCTTGTCAATGGAAGCTGTTAAATGTTCTCCACTTATTAAATTTTCAGTACAATATTTTAAAGTTACATAATTTGTTCACCACAAAAAAAAACAATCAAGATGAGAATTAGATTTGATGGCTATGTTAATGAACAACTAGTCTTAGAAAAGTAAATAATTTATAATAAATGTTGCTGAATTTCATTATACCAATTAGTAATAGATAAGTAGCATGGCTTTGTCTGCAAAGGACTGGTTTTAAAATCAGGAAGACCTGAGTACAATTCACTTAAAAGAAGAACGTGGTCATATTAGAAATATACATGAGTGACTAAAAAAGCATTAAGAGCTTTCCATGGATCAAACACCACACTAAGTTGCTCTAGAGATACAAATACAGAAGCAACTACAATCTCTTTCTTCAAGAAGCTTATATTCTTCCAATGGAGCAGACAATGGCAGTTCTCTTTTCTATCACATTAATGGTCCATACTAGTCAAAATAAGCTAGATTTCTCTAATCCCTTGAATAGAATTAGAAATCAAAGTAATGAGATGAAATATTAGATGGAATCAGTGTGGGCTATAATGGCAGAGTAAGAATTCATGAATAAGTGAGATCTCACTTGAAGTATGGGGAACATGGAGAGCTAGAATTGTCTTCAGGGAAGAGGAAATTGGATCAAACAATCACTACAGGCTCTCCATTTTCAGGAATATTGGGTCTCTATTAGCTAGGTCTAAGAAACTTATGGATGCGGCAATAGAAAAGACATGGCTCCAATCCTGAGGCCAAGAAGTATTGGAATTAACACACATACAATCAAGAAAGCAAAAAGGTGGGAGCCATGGTGGCGGAGATCAGACAGGATTCTCTGTGGCCACCTCTAACCTCCCCTCAAGTCAACAAAGTGTGAAGCCTCTGGACTGATTCTGAGGCGGGGAAGTCCACAGTGTCCGGAGAGCAGCGCGATTCTAGAGGAGGGTGCTCTGGAGGAGCCTCAAAACAGGTCTGTTTTGGTGGGGCAGGGGGTGGCCTACTGAGCCTGGGCTGCAGCGCGGGGAGACCGGGGCGGGGAGCTGGGGCAGGGAGCTGGAGCCGGGGTCAGAGCAGGAGTGGGAGCGTTGTGCTTTTCACACACCTGGGAGTCTTCTGCGGGCCTCTTGGAACGATTTGTCCTGATTGTGGGCAGGTGGTTTGGGGGGTCTGCCTTTTGAGGGGGATAGATTGTGAACCACTGAACCCCTGATGAGCATCTTAACAACTGCCATTACACAGCACCTTAAAGCAATCAATCAAACAACAGGTCTGATAAGCACCAGAAATAATTCAATCAGCGGAGCTGCCCAGCCCCTGACATAATTCAATCAGCAGAACTGCCCAGTTCCTGAAATAACTCAATCAGCAGAACTGCCCCAGGGCAAATTAAAGCAGCTGTCCCACCTTTGCCCTAAACAGACCTCACACCTTTAAAAAAAAATGAATAAAAAACCAAAAAGAGCTCTCACCATAGACAACTTTTATGGAGAGAGGGAAGAACAGACCTCAAATCCTGAGGTCCCTAAAGGTAAAGCAACTCCAGAAAAAGCCCCAAAGAGAGACATAAATTGGTCTCCATGTCACAAGGCTTTCTTTGAAGATTGCATAAAAAATCTTAAAAGAGAGTTAGAAGAAACATGGGGAAACGAAATGAGATCACTGCAAAATAAAATAGAAAAAATGGAAAAAGAATGCAGTGAACAAAAAAATGTAATTGGTCAATTGCAAAAGGAACTAAAAACAGTAACTGAAGAAAATAAGACATTAAAAATTAGAATCGAACAACTGGAAATTAATGACTCATCAAGACTTCAAGAATCAGTTGAACAAAAACAAAAAAATGAAAAGATAGAGAAAAACATGAAATATCTCCTAGGAAAAACAACTGACCTGGAAAATAGATCTAGGAGAGACAATCTAAGGATTATAGGGCTTCCTGAAAGCCATGATGAAAAAAAGAACCTGGACACTATCTTCCAGGAAATCATAAAAGAAAACTGCCCTGATATTTTACACCCAGAAGGCAAAATACTCCTCGAAACAATCCACCGATCACCTCCTGAAAGAAACCCAAAAATTAAGTCCCCCAGAAATATCGTGGCTAAATTCCAGAACTATCATACCAAGGAAAAGATATTACAAGAAGCCAGAAAGAAACAATTTAAATATCGGGGAGCTACAATTAGGATCACACAGGACCTAGCAGCTTCTACTTTGAAGGATCGAAGGGCCTGGAATCAGATATTCCAAAGGGCAAAGGAACTTGGATTACAGCCAAGAATAAGTTACCCAGCTAGAATGAGCATTATCTTCCAGGGAAGAAGATGGTCTTTCAATGATATAGGAGAATTTCACCTATTTCTACTGAAAAGACCAGAACTGAACAAAAAATTTGATCTACAAACACAGAACACAAGAGAAACATAAAAAGGTAACAAGAAAAAATAACTCTTGAGAACTATATTTATGTTATAGATACTTATAGAATGAGGGTTGATTTTATGAATTGATTATTACATTATGATTATGATATGATTACTGTGATTTTATGATTATTATCATATGATTACTGTGATTTTATGATTATTATGATATGTTTATTGTGATTTTATGAATCTTATGATATGATAAACTGAAAAAGAAATTAGAGGTAGAAAAGGGATAACACTGGAAGAAGAGGAAAAGGAGGTAAAATAAGGGAAATTACATCACATGTAGAGGCAAAGAAAACCTATAATGATTGAGGGGAGAAAAGGGAGGGGAATGAGAATTGGGTTAATCTCCATCTCATCAGATTTGGCTCAGAGGGAATAATAGACGTACTTATAAGGAAACTGGAGGGAAAGGGGGGAAAATGGGGGTGGGTGGGGCTCCAAAGGGGAAGGATTGTTTGAGGGAAGTGGCTTTCAAAAGCAAAATAGTAGGGAGGAGGGAAAGGGGATAAGAAAGAGAAAAGCATAAGTTAGGGTAAATAAGATGACAGGAAATACAGAATTAGTTATTTTAACTGTGAATGTGAATGGAATGAACTCTCCCTTAAAGCAGAAGCAGATAGCAGAGTGGATTAAAAACCAGAATCCAACAATATGTTGTATACAAGAAACACATCTAAAACATAGAGATACATACAGGGTGAAGGTAAAAGGCTGGAGCAGAATCTATTATGCTTCAGGTGAACAAAAAAAAGCAGGGGTAGCAATCCTGATCTCAGACCAAGTAAAAGCAAAGATAGACTTCATTAAAAGAGACAAAGAAGGAAATTATATCTTCCTAAAGGGTACCATAGATGATGAAGCAATATCAATACTAAACATATATGCACCAAGTGGTATAGCATGGAAATTCCTAGAGGAAAAGTTCAGAGAGATGCAAGAAGAAATAGACAGCAAAACTATAATAGTGGGGGATCTCAACCTCCCTCTCTCAGAACTTGATAAATCAAACCACAAAATAAATAAGAAAGAAGTTAAGGAGGTAAACAAAATGTTAGAAAAGTTAGGTATGATAGATCTTTGGAGGAAATTAA
>JAJPUD010000019.1:485848-575853 GCA_023553655.1 Myrmecobius fasciatus | reverse complement strand
TTTTTTTTTGCTTTTTGCTGAGGCAATTGAGGTTAAGTGACTTGCCCAGGGTCACACAGCTAGGAAGTGTCTGAGACCAGATTTGAACTCAGGTCTTCCTGACTTCAGGGCTGGTGCTCTAACCACTGCGCCACCTAGCTGCCCCAGAATGAACATTTATTAAATAAGTACAAGCCAGCAAATAGAAAGAAGCACCAATACAGTCCCTGATCTGAAGGAGCCTGTATTCTAATAAGACAGGATGAGACAGCATAAAAGCCTAATGTGGGAGGAGAGATACAGCATAATGGGAGCTGCTGGGAACTAATATGGAGTCCTAGGCATTAGAAAATGTATGAACTAGAATAAGTTAAAATTTAGTCTTTATGGCAATACCTTCTGGAAATAAAGGTCTAGTAATACTTTGAAGACATGCAGCTCATTAGTTTCTCTGATTCATTTACTCTTATCTAGCTGAACTCAAAACTCATTATGTTATACTCTGTTCCAAAGTTGCTATCAAGTTATTTATCTAATAAATCTGGCTGGTCCACTCCACTTACCAATGTCTCAGTATAGCACCTCACCAAAGAAGGGAGTTACCCTTACAAGTACTTAGAGTCACAAGGTATCAAACAGGAAATTATCATTTGCAAAACAAAAGACGCAGAAAGGACTTCTGGTCAAACTCAAGGGCACAAGTTCCTGTCATCAGAAGCGTCTTTACCTTTCTTCGGGGAACTTTAATAACCCTCTTGATTAGAGTGCCTTCTCTCCCCTCCCAAACAAACTCCCCCACTCCTTACACATCCCCTTACACCTGACCTGGCACGCAGGTCTGGTACCTGACAAAATAAAGTCAAAGAAGCTCATCTAGATGAGCTGAGAAGCTCATGAGCAGAACCTTCATCATAGAGGTAGAAATGATCATCTAAATAGAAGAGGAATAAGAAGGGATGGACTACAAGGATCATTAATCAATCAATCAATTAGCATTTATGAAGTACCTACTATATGTCAAGCATTGTACAAAGTGTGGGAAATTAAAAAAAATAATCCAGTCCCTGCTGTCGGGGAGCTCACTCTAAATTGCATTATCTGCAATCATGAATTCAGAGCAAGTCTTGGATCCTTGCTCCTATGTGCTACACATGTGTACACATACATACAACACACAGAGACATCCTGATGCAGAAGAGAAAAGACGTAAACAGCCAAATCCTTTGAGTTATTCTATTTTTAATTAAAACATCTTTTCATTGGCCCATTATTATACTGAGGTGAGGTAGGGGGAGAAATGGAGGAATAAAGAGACATTTTTTCTTTTTTATATGCCATGTTTATGGTGCCTAAGCTGCTTAATATAACTTTTAAGAACAGCTTGGGGAAATGTCTTGTGTACTGCAGGGCATTCATTGGCTTTTGGAGATAGACTGCACACCGGCTAATTAGCCGCACACTGCTGCATTTAAACAGCACTGTGCATGCTTTAATGGCAGCCATATTATTCCAGAAAAGAGCAATGCTGTATGAAACTTTACTGTAAATAGATTTTTTTTAATGTCCTGGGTAATTAAGCAGAGTAATCAGTTTTCAGCCTATTAAAGAAGTGAAACACATTGATTTACTCGAGGACACCTGAACATCCACGATGGATTGAACCTAAACAAAGAGCAGAGGAGCTGACTGATTCCTGATTCCATGTGTGTGCCTTCCTCCCCAAGAGCTACGATGCCAATCCCTCAGAGAAAAGCAAAATCCTTGTCATCCCATCTTCCACTTTCCTCTCTGTGCAGAAAGGAAGGGCAGCCAAGCTGAATCCAAGGCAACCATTTGGGGTGGCTGATACAAGTCGGCAGTGTTGGGGATGCAGAATGATGTGTGGAAGATGAGCTGATCCCATAAGGTGGTTTCCTGGGAACTGGAAGAATCAGCTCTAATGTGCTCCCAAAACAAATGAAATAAATGTTACATACACACACACACACACACACACACACACACACACGCTCCCTGATGTTCTACTTCTAAAAGCCAACAAAGATGTGATAGGGACATAATCGAGAGTATTTATCCTTTGAGTTATGAGTTAGAGATGATCCGCAGGTTTGCTCTGTCTCTAAGATTCTATAAGCCATCACATTTATAATTATATCGACAGAAGAAATTCATCAGTCATGTCATTGAGACCCTCAGAGGTACTTGAAAATCCTCTCGTCAACCTTCATCTTGCTTCTATGGTAACTAAAGCTTTTCTATCTCCTCTTACCACCAGTCTTTCCTAAAGCTCAGATTTATCTATGATTCCTCAAACCAGATATTTGTGTGACCTCCTACTGCTACTATGATAAAATACAAACTCCATTTTTTGTTGTTGGGAAAAAGCCTTTAAAATCCTTCATAATTTGATTCTAACCTTTCTTTCCAGAACAATGGTCTATGGATTCCATGCAAGTTAACCCAATCTTTGTTCCCCATTAGAACAGAATGTCCTATGGCTATGCTTTTGCAAAGGCTAATCCCACATGTGGAGGAAGCACTTTTCCTTCAATTCTGTCTTTGAACCCTTATACTTCTTCAAGACGATGTCAGGTACCACTTGCATTAAGAAGCTTTTGATTCTCCTTGTCCATACTCAATGTTCTCCAATATTACTTTGAATTTCTTTTGTAACATTTCATATTTGCTTATGAAATCTATGCCTCAAAGTTCATTTGCAGAAGACTCTTCTCATTGGAGGAGATATATTACTCAATGATCTGTACCTGGTGTGAGGAACAGAGTTAGCAAAAATTTGGGAAAAGAGATATCCTTTTTTTCTGGCTTTAGCTGTAAGAAAAAAGATATATTTTCTAGATTTTCTTCAGGTTTCTGAAGGAGCAGAAAAACTCTGGGAAGAAGCTAATATGTGGAAGAAGTGGCACATTGATCATATCTCTATTCTCACCTTGCTACACTAGAGACTTTGGGAAATTTTCCCTTGGTGGAAACTCTCATGGTTGAGTTGAGAGATCTTACTCCCAGAAGAACTCATTTATTCTGTGTGTTGTCTAATATGTATTTTATGGATACTCTCTTGGATTTTTGGTTGCTATCAACATATATATGCACACACACATATGTATATTTATAAATATATATAAATAGTGTATAGTTATTCCTTCCACATCACAACTTTCCCCAAGAGAGTTTTGATATAATGCAGGTTGGCTTAAGAAATTAAATGGGAATTTGGAAGAAATTTTGCAGAAGTTGTAGACAGCAGGAGAAGGCTAACAGATGACACAGAAAAGTTTAGAAACTAAGAAATGCATGAAATATATTTAAGAGAAATTAAAATAAGAGCTCTAGGCTTAATATTTGTAAAATTGTGTATTATATTGGACACTGAAATAAGCATGAGTGATTATCATGCTGGATGTGAGTTTATGAATCAAACATAGGATAGATCTTTTCTTTGGGTTTTTGGTTATACCAAGTCTATTATCAGACTAAGACTCTACTGTATAACAATACTTTTACTCACATTGAATCATACTTTAGGATTTAATCATTAAGCATTTAAGACCAAGACAATAACAGTAATATTTCATTAAGTCCAAGTGAAGGGCTTGCCATTAGATACAATTCTAATTTATAGCAAAAACTATATATTGTGTATAAAAATAATCATATCAGCTGTGTGGTGGCAAAGAATTGCAAATTGAGGGGAAACCCATAAACTGAGTAATTGCTAAATGAGTTGTAGTATGAAAAGCAGAGTGATTTCAGAGGTTTCAGAAAAACCTGAGAAGTCTTATGTAAAGTGATATAAAATGAAGAAAGGAGACTCAGGAGAATTATATTAGTAACAGTAATATTGTAACAGTGATCAACTATGAAAAACTTAGTTAAATCCATTCAGAACAATGAATAAAGACAGTTTGAAAGTACTCATGACTAAAATGAAACAAAACAACAACACAAAGAAAAACAAAGTACTTACCTCCAAGAGTGCAGACAACTGAAGCATATGTTTTCCCACTTTATTTGTGTTTCTAGCTTTGTGTATTTGTGTGTGTCTGGCTAATATAGAAATATGTTTTGCATGGCATAACATGTAAAATTGACGCATTCAATGGATGAAGAAAAAGCAGGAAGGAGGGATTGATTTTGGAACCCCAAATTTTAAGATGTTAAAGATAAACAAAAAAGGCAAATGAAAATATGAAATGAAAGGAGAATTAAAGTTTGTTATTCGAAATTTTCTCTGCTTTCCCTCAAATTAAAGACATTACCTGATAACACATACTCACAATATATTTAGAGCTAACATGACATTGTGGCCATCAAGATATAAAAGCTAAGTGATCTTTTCAGTGGGGGCAATTAATTTACATTTAGTAATCTTTATACTTACAATGCACTGCATTACCCCATATCACTCAACTTGACTTCTATGCCATGCATTTACATGAATAGAAATAATGAGGCATTGTGCTACTCTATAATTAGCTAAACAAGGAAGAAAGAAAGAAACAAACTAACAAAGAGACGAAGGAAGGAAAGAAGGAAGGAAGGAAGGAAAGGAGGGAGAAAAAAGAGAGGGAGGGAGGGAGAAACAAAGGAAGGAAGAAAGGAAGGAAGGAAGGAAGGAAGGAAGGAAGGAAGGAAGGAAGGAAGGAAGGAAGGAAGGAAGGAAGGAAGGAAGGAAGGAAGGAAGAAGGAAGGAAGGAAGGAAGAAACAGTAAAGAGAAAGGCCAATATAACATCACATAATTGAAGAATTCTATGAGAAATTATAAGACAAAATTGTAATATATCACCTTGAAAAATATGTAGCTAGTCATGATAATATTCACTGCCTTAGAGATGTGAAATCTGATTTATCATATTATATCCCTACTGTTCCAAAATTCTATTCAAGCATCTGACATGAGAATTTTTCTTGTGTAAAGGAGAGGGGTAGTTAAGCCTGCAGGTGATCATCTGGTGATCATTGAGGTAGCTATATCCCTGCCTTGTTTAACAAGCATTATAAATAATCAGTCTAAACATGAAATTCTTGAACTCTTGTAAAAAGATTTAAATAATTTGCACTTTATTAGGATGGATGAAATAAGGATGCTTATCCCCCTCAAGAACAGTTTAAACCTTAACAGGAAATGAATTGAAGGCAATTCTAGACATAACAATTGCAGATGCCAATGATTAGCAGATCAGACGCTTGGCATTCATGATGGGTTCGAGCCTGTACCCAACTATAACCTTTTGTATAGAATACGTTAAATCTAGAGAACCATGTGTGAGTGGAAGTTTTCAATAAAACGCATTTAGGACATTGGAGTGTATTCTCATGTTTAACAAATTTATCCTTGACTTTTCAACTGGTCGTGCAGAGCAAACTATATTCTCCACCACCATTGGAAAGTCACAACTAACGACATAGTTCTAAAATGTACACAATATGGAAATGGTAATTTTTTTTTCCTGGAAGAAAAAAGGAAGGAGACACTTTTAAAAGGGGAAAAGAGGTTGTGGTTGTGCTGACACTTCATTGTGCAAATGTTTATCATTTCAACAATGCTATTAATCCTTTCCTCCAGCTCTGGAAATGTTTATCTTCAGGTACCACCTACAACATAGACTCTTTCCTGATTCTCTCATTTGTTGGTACTTAGCCCCCTATTTATATATGTGTGTGTGCATATATGTGTGTATATACATATATGTATATGTGTATATGTACGTATATATAAATATATAAACAAATATATCAAATTATTATGTATATATTTTGTATTTCCTTCTTTCTTTCCTTAGCCAGTAATCCTGGCTTCTCCAAAGCTGAGGCAGAATCCACAAGCTAGAAAGCTCTTGATTCTCTAAGAAAGCCTGTATCTACTTTCCAGTGCCATAAGATTTAAGCATAGGTCACTTGCTAAATTATTACTCTTCTGATTATTCCAAACCATTGAACAGACAAATACTGCAAATATATCTCAATTCTGTGAGTCCGTCTTCTCTTGCTGCAGCAATGGGAGAGAAGTAGTTAAATCTAAAGCACTGGAAAAGAGCCAAAGAATCAGTTTCTTTTTTTTTTTCCTGAGGCAATTGGGGTTAAATGACTTGCCCAGGATCACACAACTAGGAAGTAACAACCAGCTTCTTAATACAATCTGCAAGCTTTAATCAAATTGGTGGTATTCAAAGTAATCAATGATCGAGGAGAGCAAAACATCAATGGAAGAATTAAAGAGTCTCCCAAATTGAGATTGTTCTACAACTGAAAAAAAGAAGAAAGGAAGAAGTTTTAGCTCTGTAGAAAAATGACTCACTGTGTTTTTTCAGAGAAACAAAGGGAAGAGAGTCCCTGGAGTCTGTGTAGCCCAAAGAAAGCAGTAAATGTGTGCGTTTATATGTATACATGCAAGCATGTATATAGTATATTTTATACTGTGTACATGTACATATATGTGCACACATATAAGTAAAGGTGTGTACATGTGTGTTATGTGTATGTGTATCTATAGATACACATACTTCTTAAGTCATTGAGCACATGCATACATATGTTTATGTATGTATACAGTACATAAATGTATATACATGAGTGTATGTGTGTTTATAAGTGTGTATGAGTGTGTATGTGTGTATGTGCATGCAGATGTGTTTGTGTCTAAGTTCATGTCTCTGTGTGAATGAGTGTGTGATTATATGAGTGCATGTGTATCCTGTGTGTGTGTCTATGTATGTGAGTGTGTGTGTGTGTATGTGTGTGTGTGTTTGTGTTTATGTGTGTACTTAGTTACTCTAATGAAAAGAGCACAGGTTGTGGAGTCAGAAAGATCTGAGTGAACATCCAGCCAGTCACCTACTATCTGGGTGACTCTGGACAAGTCACTTAAAGTCTACCTGCCTTAGTTTTCTAATTTGTGAAAAAGCGATAATAATAACAACAGCACCTATGTCTCAGGATCAAAGGATCAAATGACATATTTGTAAAGTGTTCTGCAAACCTTAAAGTACTACATAAATGCTATACATCCATTAATGTCCATTGGTGGTGGTCTTGGTCTTATTCTTGTTAAAACAAACAAACAAACAAACAAGAATCAGTAAACTCAGGTTCATATCCTGCTTCTAGCACAGGCTGGTTGTTGGTCCTGAACAAGTCCCAACCTCTTTATGTCTGAGACAAGAAGTTACAAAGTACTGAGAACCCACTAGAGCAAAATAATCACAAATCTGGAACGAACACACACATACAAAATATTATCTCTGGTTATTATCACCAATCCAGTCTATATTAGAAATCCTCTGATCATAGCATAGTACTAAGTACTCCAGAAGATACATCATCTGTACCCTCAAGAAGCCTACAAAGCAATTGGCTTTACATCATTCCATATGTTAACAGCTTGTCTGGGAACTCCTGTTAAATTCCTAGCAGGCTCGACCAATGCTTATTATAAAATTCTAGGCTTCTCATACAAAACAGTGCACTGTTTCTGGAGAAATTGATTTCACACAGGTAGAAAAATGCAAAACCAGGATGATCTTTTAGTTAATAAATGGAATATATCATACATGTATGATATATAGTTCTTTGAACACTTAATTGATTTTACTGATATGCTACAGTGCTATTAGAATGAGATAAATTGCAAGTCCCTTTTGCCATTGCTGAATACCCTCCAGGATAAATTGGAAAATAAAAAACCCTTTTTGTTAGAAGAAAAGATAATCAATAGTTCACCATTCTCTTTATTCTTCTCATAAATTGTCCTCTACTGAATGATGAGAAAGAAAGTAGGGTTAATCATGCACTTGCTACCAAGAAGGACTTCTTTGCATGTACTAGGAATAGAAACCCACAGAATGGATTTTCATGCTCTTATGGATATAAAGAGCACTCCCTTTTCTTTGTTCTTTTTTCCTTGGTAATCTTAAGGATCTATAGTGGCCAAACATGGCGGTGAGACAGAGCTATTTTACCCACTGTGGTATCTGACAGAGGTTATCTAGATTATTTTAGTCTATGATCAATATACAATACAAGGTGATATGCAATGACAAGCTAGTAGATTCAGAACACACTGGGACCTTACAGGAGATCTAGTTTGTTCTTATCAACTTAGATGTAAGAAAATGGAGGCCCACTGAGGTGGGATGGTTTCCCGAAGGTCACAGAGAAGGCAAAATAGATGACCTATAATTCGAATCTTGGTCCTTTGACCCCAGTAGCCATTCTCTTTTCATTTTCTACCAGATGCAAGAAAAGTAGCCAAGAATGAAAAAAAACCTGATCTGATTTGGAGAGCATAAAGTACAGAAAAAACATATCATTATAGATTGGTCTTTTTGCACATATCATCTAATTCCTGATGTTATTTTGCAAGTGATGCATTTGAGTGACAAAATACTATAATATGTTTTTGGATCCATTTCAACTTTGCACTCATTAAGGATATGGGGTCTTTTCCTTATGTAAAATATTATTAGCTTTGGCATATCAAAGCCATGTTATCTTTGAAGTCTTTATGTTCACATATGGGAGTCTGACCAGATGTTTATGATCTGAGGCATAACAGTGATAAGGTTATATTTTCCTTGTATTTTTGGATTTGTGATTTTTTCACAAATTTTTATTTTTTTCTTTATTTTTTAATACTTTTTATTTTTCCCCCTGAGGCAATTGAGGTTAAGTGACTTGCCCAGGGTCACACAGCCAGAAAGTGTTTTCAATATTTTAAAAAAAAATGTTGAGTTCCATGTTCTCTATTTCCTTCCAAGGCCTCCCAAATGAACAAGAAGGAAACCAATATGATATCATTTATATATTTGAAGGTATATAAAACCCATTTCTGTATTATTTATATTTTTAAAAGCAAGAAAAATAAAATGAAAAAATTACACTTCAATTTATATTCAGAGATCATCAATTCTCTCTCTCTTAAAATAGAAAGCATTTTTTATCATTATTCCTTTTGGAATTCTCTTGAATTACTACATGAATTAAAGTACCCAATTCTTTCACAATTTATCATTATAATATTGCCGTTACTACGCACAATGAGCTCTCAGGTGTTCTTACTTCATTTTGCAACAGTTTATACATGTCTTTCAATGTTTTTTTTTTCCTTCTGAGACCCTCCTCATCATTTCTTGTAGCATAATAGTATACCATCACAATTATATGGCTTGTTGAGCCATTATCCAATTGATGAGCATTCTCTCAATTTCCAATTCTTTACCATAACAAAAAGTGGTTGTAAATATATTTTTTATTTATACATCATTTTCCCATAAAAAATTTTGGGTTAATAGGAAAATTCATGAATCAAAGGGTATGTACAGTTTTATAGCCCTTTGGCATAATTCCAGATAATTCTAAAAGGTGAGGCCATGTCACTACTCCACCAACTTTTCATTTAATGTGCCTATTTTTCCTCATCCCCTTTATCATTTGTCACTCCTGATAGGCATAAGACAGTACCTAAGAATTGTTTGAATTTGCCTTTCTCTAATAAAAATTTACTTAAATATACTTTTCTTTCATAAGACTACAAATCCCTTTGTTTTCTTCCACTGAAAATTTCAAATTTTATCCTTTGACCATTTATCAATTGAGGAATGACTTAAAAAAATTTTAACTTTGTTCACTCTGTAGTTGATAAAACCTTTATCAGAGAAACTTCTTGTAAATTTGTTTTTGATATTACTTAATTTTCTATGATAACTTTTAGTTTCCTTATTTATATCTTTTAATTAGGTTTATTTTTTTTTAATTTTGGTACAGGTGGGTGCTACAGTGATCATACTCTAGTCCTTCGTTTTAACTCTGTGTCATTTTGTTTTAAGTATATCTCTTAGAAGGTGGGATCTAGTTTCTATCCACTGTGCTAACTACTTCATTTTACAGGTGAGTTCATCCCATTCACATTCACAATTATGATTTCCAGCTGTCTATTTCCATCTGTCCTATTTTGTTCTGTTTATCATTTTTTTCTTTCTCTTTTTATTCTTTCCCTCATCAAAAGCCTATTTTGATTCTGACCACTATCTCCATTAATCCACCGTATTTTATATCATGCTCTCCCCATATCTCCCATCTCCATTTCTTCATATTTCCTTATTGGGTAAGATAGCTTTCTATATCCCATTTAGCGTGTACATACAGTCTTCTATCTCTGAACCAATTCCAGTGAGAGTGAGGTTCAAACATTATCTCCTCCCATTTCCCATGTACTATAAAAGTTCTTCCTTATGTACCTCTTTAAATAAGAACCTTTTCTATTTTCTATCACTCTCTTCCCCCTAATGTATTTCTCCTTCTCACACATACATTTTTTCAAGATGATTACAATATAATCAATTCACCTCCATGACCTCTGTCTATTTAAACTCTTAACTGCCATAATAATGATGAAATTCACAGGAATTAAATGCATCATCTTTCCATATAGAAAAACTAAAAAATAAATAAATAAATAAATAACTCCACTGAGCTCCTTATGGTTACTCTTTCACATTTACCTCTTTATTTCCTTCTTGATTCATCTGTTTGAATGTCTTTTTTTTAATTCAGTTATGGTCTTTTAATTAAGGTTTAAAAGTCCTCTATTTTATTAAATATCCATATTTTTTTCCTTAAAGGATGATACTTGTTTTTTTCTGAGTAAGTTCTTGTTATTTGTAATCCTAGTTCTTTTGTCTTCCACACTATTATATTGCAAATCTTCTACTCCTTTAACATAAAGTGTGCTAAATCTTGTGTGATTCTGTGGCTCCATGATATTTGACAGATTTCTTTCTGGTTGCTTGCAATATTTTCTCTTTGTTCTGGGAGCTCTAGTTTTTGCTATAATATTCTTGTGAATTTTTGTTTTATGTTCACTTTTACAAAGTGATTGGTGACTTCTTTCCATTTCTATTTTATCCTCTGGATCTAAGATATTAGAGCTGTCTTCCCTTGTAATTTCTTGAAATGTATTGTCTAGGCTCTTATTTTGTTTATAATTTTCAAGTAATACTATATTTTAAAAATTATCTTTCATAGATCTCTTTCCCTGGTCAGTTTTTTCAATAAGATAATCCCTATTTTCTTGTATTTCTTTTCATTATTTTAACTTATACTTTCCTTGAGTCTCCTAGAATTATTAGCTTTCACTTGTCAAATTTTAATTCTTAAAGAATTATTTTCTTCAGTGAGCATTTGTGTCTTTTTTTTCCATTTGGCCAATTTTGATTTTAAGAAATCCTTTTCTTCAGTGAATTTTTGTACTTCTTCTATTAAGCCAATTCTGGTTTTTAGGGTGATATTTTCTTCAGCATTTTTGTGCCTCTTTTTTTTTTTACCAAGCTGTTAATTTTCTTTGCATGATTTTCTTGCCTCACTCTCATTTCTTTTCTCAATTTTTTTTTCTTTTTCTTTAACCTTTTCAGGAATTCTTGTTGGCATTGGGTCCAATTAGCATTTTAGGGGGTGTTTTTGCTTGTAATTGTTTTCAACTTGTAGTCTTCTAAGTTACATCTTGATTTTCTCCTCCCATCATAGTAGCTTTTAATGGTTTCATTTGCTTATTTTCTCAGCCTATTGCTTCACTTTTAACTTTATATTAAATTTGGGCTGTGCTTGTCATGTGAGTAAGGACACACTGTGCCAAGCTTCAGACTTTCTGTGCTATTATTTTCAGAGCTATTTCAGGGCTCAGCAAATTTTCTATGCTTCCATCATGGTATTATCCTGGGAGAAGTGTGGTCACTGCTTTCTTGCTCTAGTCTTTACCAAAGTCTTTGCCTTCTATAGCTGCAAGTACTTATGCTCCTCTAGACCCTGGAAATTGATCTTGTTCCTTTTAACTAAACAGAAGGGTTTCTCTCTACCCTGGAATTATGACCCAATGAGCAATATATTTGCCAATAAGTATCAGCTGCACCCAGTGCCAGCAAAGTGTCTCCTGCAATCTCTTTCTAACCAGTTTTTTCCGCTCTGGACTTAGAACACCTGAAGCTGCTGCTGCTGCCACAACTACCACCAAGTTTAGTGTTCTTTCTCTTGCCACAGCTAGAGTTGCACCCATGCTGTGTCACAGACCATTCCAGTTGACTTCCTAGCTTTCCTTAGACTGAAAAACCATTATATTTTTCAGTTCTAACACATTAAACAAATTAAATTTGAGGTGTTATTTTAAAATTGCTTGGAGGGGAATGTTGGGAGAGTTCAGTTGGGCCTCATCATCTACTCTGCCATCTTATTTCCCCTGATTTCATCAATATTATGGAATTCTTAGTGAAGAAATTCTCTCTACCAAAGCTGATTGGTAAATTCTCAACAATTTATAAGTTGTGAGTTACTTGAGATACTAAGAGGGCAGATGGTTTGCTAGTTTGTGTCACATGCAGGATCCGAATCCAGACTCAACTGACCCATTCTATCCACTATACCAATTTATCAATCTATGAGGTTTCATAGAGAAGACAAATTATTATATGAAAATATTCATTAATTATTAGAACATTTTTGAAATATGTCTTCACTCAACAATTATTTTTCTACTTGGCAATTGAATCTAATTCCACTCATTCCTGCACAATAGGGAAAGTCTTTGTGGGTAACTCTCATACTGGAAACAGTCTTCAAAAGGGGATAGTTTGAATATTTAGAATTAAGAAGGGTCCTTGAGGAGATTGATGATGCCTTGAAATACTTTTACATTATCTTCCTTTACCTAACTTTACCTTTTTTTTTAACCTAACTTTAAAGATCATTCCCAAGGGTATAGCACCCTCAAAAACCTATAAAGAAGGTGTAAAGCCTAGAGTTAGGGATTAGAGGATAAGTAGGGATGTAGATTAATGGAAATGGGATACAGAAGGAAGGAAAAGATGGGGGGAGAAGATAAGGGAGGGTTCCATGGGTTGAAGGAGGTTAAATATTAAGAAGGCAAATTAAGGAGTAGGATTAAGAAGAGTTAGCAGGAATAGGAAATAAGAGCTATACACAAAACACTGCAGCAAGGAGCAGGAGTAGAATTTATTAGAAAAAAGAAGCCTAATAATCATTGATCTTAGACAAAGTCAAATTTTAAAACTCAAAGAGAGAAATCTACATTAACTGTCAGCCATATTATTATTGTTTTAGCTGCATGTTTACATATGGGTAAATGCTTATGCATATAAATGTGTCTGGTATATATGCATATTGGTCTATGTATGTGTTTTTATACATATATGCATATGTGTCTTGGTCTGTGATTGGGCTGAAATTATATATATATATACACACAAATATACATACACACAAATATGCATCTATATATTTATACATGTGTGTATATGTGTATGTGTGCATGTGTATACTTAACTATACCCTGCTTGGGGCAGATGGGGGGGGGGTTAAAGAAGAAAAAACAAAAAGTGCTCAGCAGAGAACAAATAGAATAATAAGCAAAAAAGAGATGGATAGTCATGAATATAAAATCTTGTGTCACTATATATACTTTTCTTGAAAGGTAAATTTATTGTTATATTTTGAATCTTCCTTGTTCTGCTGGGCACTTGACAGTGTTTTGTTTTACTTTTTATTTTCCTTTTCCTTCTTTTTTCTATTTTATATTTAGTTCATTAATTTTTGTATTTTGTATTTAATTCATTTATTTTTTAAAAAGAAAGATCCTTTCATGAAGTCAAATATTAAGGGAGTGTTTTTATCACATTATTATTGAATTTTATTAAAAATATTAAAAGCTTCACTATATCCATTCTTTAGTTCCAGATATAGTTTAGATTTAACTTAATTAGAACCTAATTTTTGATAAATTTAGAAAAGATAAACTTATCTTCATAAATTTTAGATATGTATGTATGTACAGGTAAGTGACATAAATATAAAGGAACACTACTACATCTTATATAACAACAAACATAAATGTTGCAAACAAACTAGGAAAAATTATATAAGTTGAAAATAATTCACATGATAAACACAATAGCATAATGGTTAATTACCCTGAAAGGCTTCAGAATTTCCATCAATGAACTGATCAACTGAGACTTATAAAGACTGAAGTTGGGGCCTCTCAGGAGGAAGCTAATGGATATTGACAAATAAGGCCATAATTGACATACAAGGTCAATGTGTTGATGTTTCCCTTAATTTTTCTATATTGTGAGAGTGGGTTGGTTCTGTGATAGAGAAGGGTGCTAATTGAGTAGTAATGACAATTTTCAAAATTCAATAAAACATTAAATATATATATATATATAACAATTTGGAAGGGGGGGGGTTCAAAAAACCAAACCAAACAAACCAAGATGAATGTTCTATAGCCAGTACATAGGACAGAAAGAAAAAGAAAGAACAAAAACAGCTATATATATCTCTATATATAATGCCACTTATTAATATTTTAAGTTTTGTGGGGAACTTTGGAAATATTATTTCATTTTATCCTCACAACAATTCTGTTGTGAAATAGATGTTATCCTCTCCATTTTATAGATGAGGAAAATAAGCACAAGAGATATTAATTACTTTGCTCAGGGCCACAACTCTTGTAAATGATAAAACTAATAAAAATCTTTTCACGACACTGTAAATCTACCTGTCTCCAACTTACATTTACTTGCATTATTTTTCATAGGAAATCTCTTTACAATCACATAAGTGCTTAGTGTATTATCAGAGAAGGGATGGGGTAAAGGGAACCTTGATACTATTTCTTGTAGTAGGTCTGCAATTTAAGGAACATTTTAAAATTATTGATAATTATAGCAACTAGATAACTACCAAATAGGCAATACAGTATAGATGTGAGCTTTCTAATGAAAACAATAAATAGGATTTTGGGGTACAAAATTCCTACTGCATGCACAGTACTATAGAGACTTAGTAATAGGTTGTCACAAAAGAACCAGATTGTCAGAATTCAAAAGTGGTGAGTCAAAAAAAAGTGATGGTGTTTTTTTAAAGGCCAATTCATTTTTCTCATTCCTTTTTCTGCTTTCTAGAGTTGTCTTCTGTTCAAATTTCCATGTTCAACAGTAAAAATACTGGTTAGGATATTCAGTCAAGAGGTTGACTAGTTTAGTTTCCTCTTCATATTTCATGGAATCATGGAGTAGGGTATCTACACCATCTAGTCCAGGAGTTCTTAACTTTTTTTCTTGTCATGTGTTGCTATGTCTGTGTAATGGCTGTATAGTGAAGTCTATATAAAACAATAATGTTTTTTATCTACATTCATAACTAAAGAAAATGTTAAATTTCTGTAAGAACATAGTGAATTTTTTAAAAATGTATTTTTCCTATCCCTTAGATGGGTACTTGGTATAAAAACCCTGAAATCTAACTATGGACCCTTTACAATCTATGAATCTCAAGTAAAGAATCCCTTATCTAGTCCAATCCATCATTTTATGTATTTCACCAAAAATGACCTAGAAATGCTGTCACTCAGATTAACCAGAAATGAAGTTTGTGGGCAAGATGGAGGAGTAAATGCAGTGCTGAATGAACTTGAGGAAAGATTTCTGCCCTGGCCACTGATGAAAAAGAAATGCCTTTAATTCATTTTCTATTTTTAATTCCCTTTAATGAGGGCAGTCAGATGACAGTAAAAAGAGCACCAACCCCAGAGTCAGGAGGACCTGAGTTCAAATCCAACCTCACACACTTAACACGTCCTAATTGTGTGACCCTGGGTAAGTCACAACTTCAACTGCCTTTCCAAAAGCCAAACCAAATCAAATGAAAACCAAAAAAAAATAAATAATTTCCTTTAATACTTAAAATTCCCATATCTCACTGCTTCCAGAATGCTAAAAGGCCATCGCTTAGTTTCTATAACCAAGTGACAAGATAGAAAAATATTCCCTTTTCTCCCTTTTTTCCCCTAGTAGAGAATAAAACAAATATGATACTATATAAGGATGGAGTGGGCAACATAAACTATTTTCTAATCTCTCAGATTCAGAGGCAGATGATAGTGATATTGCTTAGTCTAAGGGTATGTATGGTTTCATACATTTTTGGACATAGTCCCAAATTGCTCTCCAGAATTGATGAATCCATATATAACTTCACCAATGTACCAATAGTACATTAGTATTTTAATTTCCTCACATTTCCTCCAACATTTGTCATATTAGCCAATCTGACTAGCATGAGGTATTAGTACAGCATTATTTTAATTTCTATTTCTCCAATCAATAGTGATTTGGAGTATTTTTATATGATTATAGATACTTTTGATTACTTTGAAAGCTGCCTATTTGTATCTGTTGACCATTTATTGGTCAAAGAGAATTGGTTGATATTTTTATAAATTTCATTCAGTTTTTGATATGTTTGAGAAATGTTCTTTCTCAGAGAATCTCATAATTTTGTCTCCATCCTACTTTCTCTCTGGGTCTCTTTCTGTCTTTGTCTCCTCTCTCTCTATCTGTCTGTCTGTCTCTCTCTTATTTCTCTCTATCACTCTATGGCTCTCTATCTCTGTCTCTCCCTCTCTGTCCACATATCCATCTCTTTCTTTTTGTACCCTGTTCATTCTCAAATGTATCTTGCTTCTGACTTTTGCCTTCCCCAAATTGCCCTCTCTTCTATTAGTTCCCCCCAACCTTCTCTTATTTCCTTCCCTGCCTACTTTCCTATATCAAAAGAAAGATTTCTACACCAACTGAATGTGTATATTATTCTCTCTTTGAGCCAATTTCATTTTATGAAAGGTTCATGTGCTCCCCTCTCCACTTCCCCCACTTTAAATGCAGAGGAAATGGAGGAAGCAGGGAGCAGAAAAATCTCTTTCAGGTATTTTTTATGCCAGATCATTTATCCCATTCTACCTTTTCTTTTCCCCTCTCTCCCTGTTTATTCTTTTCTTTTATTCATTAATTCTTTTAAGATAATCATACCAGCACATTCAACTTTCAACTCTGTTTTCTATGTATATTCTTTCTACTTTACCCTAATAATGAAAAAGGTTTTAGGAATTATAAATATCATTTTCCAATGCAGGAACATAAACACTTTAACTTTATCAAATATCTTAATATTTCTCTTTGCTGTTTACCTTTTCATGCTTTTTTTGGCATCTTGTGTTGAAAGGCAAAATTTTTATTCAGTTCCAGTCTTTTCATGAAGTGTGCTTGAAAGTCTTATGTTTCTTTGAATGTCCATTTTCTGTATACTCACTCAGTGGTGCTGGGTAGATAATTCTTGGTTGTAATCCTACCTCTTTTGCCTTCAAAAATATCTATTTCAATCAATTTCAAAATCAGTCTTTTAATGTAGAAGCTGCTGAATCTTGTGTGATCCTGACTGTAGCTCCACAATATTTGGATTGTTCCTTTTTGGCATCATGCAGCATTTTTTCTTTGATTTGAGAGTTCTTGAATTCTGCTATTCTTCTTTTCAATGAATTTTTACGTAACTTTTCCATTTGGCCAATTTTGCTTTTAAATGCATTCTGATCTTCATTGGACTTTTGGACTTCTGTGCCTTTTTTTTTTTAGCATTTAATCTATTCTGTTTTTTTAAGCATCATCTTCATCAGTATTTTTGTGCCTCTTTTACCATGCCATTGACTCTTTTTGTGTGATTTTCTTGAATCCCTCCCATTTTTCTTCCTAATTTTTCCCTTGACTCTCTTACTTTACTTTTAAAATAATTTTTAAGCCTCTTTCACTTGGGAAGCAGAGTTTTTGCCTCTTCCAAGATGATATGATCTAGGGAGAGGTGTGTTTACTAGTCTCCTGTATTGTGCACATGTTTGTGAGCAGCCACAAGCACTCTTTTCAACCCTGCATCTGTGACTAGGGTCCTTACTCCTTATAGCCGCAAGCTCTGCTGTACTAGTGTTTCTCCTTATATCAGAACTAAGACTCAGAACTGCTACCCAGATCTAAGTATAGTCAATGCAATGGAGTCCTGCCCCTGGTGCCATCCCTTTGATGGCACCTGTAAATCTCCTTTTAACCTATTGTCCAATATTCTTACTATCTGTGACTTGAGAAGTCTGGAAAACACTACTGTTGCCCCTACTTCAGACATCCTGATATCTGCTTCTAGTTTGGTAGGGCCTGGTCTGTGCTGGGCCAACCTATACTGAAATGCACTACACTCTCACCTTACTGGGACATAACTTTCCTGCTGAGCCTCTAGGTGCTCTTGTGGAGGAAAATGGTTTCATTCTATATTTTTATAGGTCCAGTCACTTTCAAATTAGTTTAGAGTAATTATTTAAAAATATGGGAAAGATCCACTCAGGCAAATCTCAGCCTGTAGTTTGCCATCTTCGTTTCACACCAAAAATATGTATTTTTTTGTTCAATTCAAGAATAACCTTTTGGAATCACTGTTAAGGCAAAGTAGATGAGAGCATTTTGTTTCATAAACGCATCAAAATGCTCAAAATTAAATGTTCACAAGAAGGCAGAAATAATAAATACATCCTTTTCAGATCATGATGCAACAAAAATTACATGTAATAAAAGGCCATGGAAAAATGGATCAAAAATTAATTGGAAACTAAATAATCTAATCCTAAAGAATGAGTGGGTGAAACAACAAACCTTAAAAAAAATAAGTTCATCCAAGAAAATGACAATAATGAGATAACATATCAAGACTTTTGGGATGCAAATTAAATAGTTCTGAGGGGGATCTTATATATCTCTAGATGTTTATATCAATATAATACAAAGAAGATCTATGAATTGGGTATGCAACTAAAACAAGCTAGAAAAAGGAAAAAATAAAAATCCCCAATTAAATATCAAATTTGAAATTCTGAAAATGAAAGGAGAAATTAATAAAATTGAAAGTAAGAAAACTTTTGAACTAATAAACAAAATTAAGAGTTGGTTTTATGAGAAAACTCAACAAAATGGATAAATTTTTGGTAAATTTGATTAGAAAAAATGTAAAAAAAGAAAACCAAATTGCCAATATCAAAAATGAAAGAGGTGAACCTACCACCAATATTAAGGAAATGAAGGCAATAATTAGAAGCTATTTTGCCCAATTATGTGCCAATAAATTTTATGATTTAAGTAAAATGGACAATACTTACAGAAATATATATTGCCCAGATTAACAGAGAAGGAAATTAATTTAAAAGTCCCATTTTAGAAAAAAAAAGAAATTGAATAAGCTATTAATGAACTCCCTAAGAAAAAATCTCTAGGGCTAGATGGATTTTCAAGTAAATTATATCAAATATTTAATTCCTATACTATATGAAAAACAGTGGAGGAATATTTTGGAAAATTTCAAAAAATAGGGGAAGAAGGAGTACTATCAAATCCTTTTATGGCACAGATATGGTGCTGACACCTAAACAAGAGAAAGGATAAAAACTGAGAGAATATTACAGACCAATTTCTCCAGTCAATATTGATTAAAAATCTAAAATAAAGTATTAGCAAAGAAATTACAGCAGTTTTTCACTAAGATAATACATTATGACCAAGTAGGATTTATACCATAAATATAGGACTGGCTCAATATCAGGAAAACTATTAGCATAATTGACTATATTGATAATCAAACTTTTAGAAATCATCTAATTATATCAATTTATGCAGAAAAAGCATTTGACAAATATAATATCCATTCCTATTAAAAACACTAGAGAGCATAAGAATAAATGGAGTTTTCCTTAAAATAATAAAGTAGCATCTATCTAAAATCAACAGCAAGCATTATATGTAATAGGAATAAACTAGAAGCATTACCAATAAGATCAGAGGTGGATCCGGGTTGCCTACTATCACCACTACTATGAAAAATTGTACTAGAAATGCTAGTATTGGCAATAAGAGAAGAAAAAGAAATTGAAAGAATTAGAATAGGTAACAAAGAAACAAATTATCACTTTCTAGATAATATGAGAGTATTCTTAAAGAATTCTAAAGAATTCACTAAAAAACTACTTAGAAACAAATAACTTTAGCAAAACTGCAGGATACAAAATAAACTCATGTAAATCATCAGAATTTTTATGTTACCAACAAAGTCCAGCAGCAAGAGATAGAAAGAGAATTAACCTTTAAAATAATTAAAAATAATATTAAATATTTCAGAGACTACCTGTGAAGACAAATTCAGGAATTATATGAACACAATTTCAAAGCACTTTTCACACAAATAAATTTAGATCTAAACAACTGGAAAAATGGCAATTGATCATGGATTAGCCAAGGTAATATAATAAAAATGACAATTCAAGCTAAATTAATCTATCTATATAGTAACATATCAAATTGTCAAGAAATTACTTTATGGAGTTAGAAAAAAATAACAAAATTCATTTGAAAGAACAAAAGTTCGGAGGGACGGAGCCAAGATGGCGAACTGTGGACAGCTTTCTCTGTGAACTCCCGGGACATTCCCTCAAACCCAGACAAAGTAAGCCTTCCAACTGGTTTCTAAGTGAGAGCACCTCCAAGCATTTGGACTACAACGCACTTCTATCAAAGATCTACCGTGAAAGAACTCCGGAGAAGGTTAGCCTCAGGGGAAATCGGCCTCTGGTTGCAATCAGACTCCAGCTGGGGCGGAAGTCAGGGCTGCGATAGAGGGGCGGATTTTGGGCACCCAGGAAGCCCCTGGGAGACGCCTGGGCCAATTTGCTCTGCTTGCGGGCAGGTGCTTTGGCAGATCTGCCTTTGGAAAAGGGTGGATGGAGACCAGCTGAAAACATGGTCCTAGTGCGAATCTAGCCCGACCAGCCTCAGACCGGAAGTCAACTCGGCAAACTGCCCCAGGGCAAATACAAATTGTTGCAGTTTTCTCGGCTTTTGACCAATATCCCAACTTTAAATCATGAGCAAGAAGCAGAAGAGAGCTCTCACCATAGAAAGCTTTTACGGAGAAAAAATAGAACAGTCCCCAGATCCTGACATTATGAAAACAATCCCAGATGAAGCCACAAAGGCAGACTTAAGTTGGTCTCCCTTTCAGAAGGCTTACCTGGATGATTGCATTAAGAATCTCAAAAGAGAGCTAGAAGAAGAATGGGGAAATAAATTGAGATCAGGGTAACAGAAATATCAAAAACTGGAAAATAGGACTGGTGAATTGGAAAAAGAAAACAGTTCACTGAAAAACAAAATTGGTGAATTGGAAAAAATCACCAATTCACTGGAAAATAAAAATGGTGAACTGAAAAACAAAATTGGTGAATTGGAAAAAGACAACAATTCACTGAAAAACAAAATTGGTGAATTGGAAAAAGACAACAATTCACTGAAAAATAAAACTGGCAAAATGGAAAAAGAATGCATTGAATCCAGAAATTCAATTGGCCAGCTACAAAAGGAGCTAAAAAAGATAACTGAAGGAAATAATACTCTAAAAATTAAAATTGAACAAATAGAAGTAAATGACTCAATAAGACTTCAAGAATCAGTTAAACAAAAACAAAAAAATGAAAAAATAGAAGAAAATATGAAATATCTCCTAGGAAAAACAACTGACTTGGAAAACAGATCCAGGAGAGACAATTTAAGGATTATCGGACTCCCTGAAAGCCACGATGAAAAAAAGAACCTGGATGCTATCTTCCAGGAAATCATGAAAGAGAATTGCCCTGATGTTTTAGAATCAGAAGGCAAAATTGGCATTGAAAGAATTCACCGATCACCTCCAGAAAGAGACCCCAAAATTAAAACCCCAAGGAATATCGTGGCCAAATTTCAGGACTATCGCACCAAGGAAAAGATATTGCAAGCAGCTAGAAAGAAACAGTTCAAATACCGAGGAACTGTCATTAGAATTACACAGGATCTGTCAGCTTCCACATTGAAGGATCGAAGGGCCTGGAACCAGATATCCCGAAAGGCAAAAGAACTTGGATTACAGCCAAGAATAAGTTATCCAGCTAGAATGAGCATCATCTTCCAGGGAAGAAGATGGTCATTCAATGATACAGGAGAATTTCACCTATTTCTAATGAAAAGACCTGATCTGAACAAAAAATTTGACCTCCAAATAGAGAACTCAAGAGAAACATAAAAAGCTAAAAAGGAAATCTCTTGAGAAATATATTCCTACTATAGGTATCCTTTAAAGAATGGCAGTATAATTTGATTTTTCTTTGATAATAATGGAAAAGAAAATAGAGGTGGAAGGGATACCATACTGAAAAAGAAAAAGGGGGGAGGGGGGAAAAGGAGGCAAAATAAAGTAAAAATAAAGGAGGTAAAATAAGGCAAAATCTCATAAAGAGACATAGAAGATCTAATATAATTGAGGGAAAGAAGGGAGGGTGATGAGTATTGAGTAAACCTTACTCTCATTAGATTGGACTCTAAGAGAGTATATCAGACACATTTGGCTTCAAAGAAAGCACTGACCCTCCTTGTGGGAAGGTAGGAGGGAGGGGAGAAAAGGAAAGGGATAAACTAATAGAAGGATTAGGGGAAAGGTATAAAGGGGAGGGAGGGACTCTAAAGGGAGGAGGATTATTGGTGGGAGGTGGTCATCAAGAGCAAAGTACTGGGGAGGGGGGAAGGGAGACAGGGGAAAGGGAAGAGTAAATCATAACTCTGGGTAAATAAGATGGCAGGGAATACAGATATAGTTATTTTAACTGTGAATGTGAATGGGATGAACTCTCCCATAAAACGGAAGCGGGTAGCAGACTGGATTAAAAGCCAGAATCCTACAATATGTTGTTTACAAGAAACACATCTAAAACATAGAGATACATACAGAGTGAAGGTAAAGGGCTGGAGCAGAATCTTCTATGCTTCAGGTGAACAAAGAAAGGCAGGGGTAGCAATCCTTATCTCGGATCAAGTAAAAACAAAAATAGATCTAATTAAAAGAGATAAGGAAGGAAACTACATTTTACTAAAGGGTTCCATAGACAATGAAGCAGTATCAATACTTAACATATATGCACCAAGTGGTATAGCATCCAAATTCCTAGAGGAGAAGTTAAGAGAGATGCAAGGAGAAACAGACAGTAATACTATACTAGTGGGAGATCTCAACCTTGCTCTCTCAGAGTTAGATAAATCAAATTCCAAAATAAATAAGAAAGAAGTTAGGGAGGTTAACAAAAGGTTAGAAAAGTTAGGTATGATAGATCTCTGGAGGAAATTGAATGGTGATAGAAGGGAGTATACTTTTTTCTCAGGGGTTCATGGAACTTATACAAAAATTGATCATGTGTTAGGGCATAAAAACCTCAAAATCCAATGCAGAAAAGCAGAAATAGTAAATGCATCCTTCTCAGATCATGATGCAATAAAACTCACATGTAATATAAGGCCAGGAGAAAATAGACCACAAGTTATTTGGAAATTAAATAATCTAATCCTGAAGAACGAATGGGTGAAAGAGCAAATTACAGACACAATCGAAAATTTCATCCAGGAGAATGACAACAATGAGACAACATACCAAAATTTGTGGGACTCGGCTAAAGCGGTTATAAGGGGTAATTTTATATCTCTAGATGCTTACTTGCGTAAAACAGAGAAGGAGAAGATTAATGAACTGGGCTTACAATTAAAAAAGCTAGAAAAAGACCAAATTACAAACCCTCAATTAAATACCAAATTGGAAATTCTGAAAATTAAAGGGGAGATCAATAAAATTGAAAATAAGAAAACTATTGAATTAATAAATAAAAGTAAGAGTTGGTTTTATGAAAAAACCAACAAATTGATAAGCCTTTAGTTAATTTGATTAGAAAAAGGAAAGAGGAAAATCAAATTGTTAGTCTCAAAAATGATAAGGGAGAACTTTCCTCCAATGAAGAGGAAATTAGAGTAATAATTAGGAGTTTCTTTGCCCAACTTTATGCCAATAAATTTGATAATGTAAATGAAATGGAGGAATATCTATAAAAATACAGATTGCCCAGATTAACAGAAGAGGAAATAAATTATTTAAATAGCCCTATTTCGGAAAAAGAAATAGAACAAGCTATTAATCAACTCCCTAAGAAAAAATCTCCAGGACCAGATGGATTTACATGTGAATTTTACCAAACATTCAAAGAACAATTAATCTCAATACTATATAAACTTCGAAAAAATAGGGAAAGAAGGTGTACTACCAAATTCCTTCGATGACACAGATATGGTGCTGATAGCTAAACCAGGTAGGGAGAAAACTGAGAAAGAAAACTATAGACCCATTTCCCTAATGAATATTGATGCAAAAATTTTAAATAAGATTTTAGCAACAAGATTACAGAAAGTCATCCTCAGGATAATACATCATGACCAAGTAGGATTTATACCAGGAATGCAGGGCTGGTTCAATATTAGGAAAACTATTAGCATAATCAATTATATTAATAACCAAATTAATAAAAACCATATGATTATCTCCATAGATGCAGAAAAAGCCTTTGATAAAATCCAACACCCATTCCTATTAAAAACACTGGAGAGTATAGGAATAAATGGGCTTTTCCTTAAAATGATTAGTAGTATCTACTTAAAACCTTCAGCAAGCATCATATGTAATGGAGTCAAACTAGAACCATTCCCAATAAGATCAGGAGTGAAACAAGTCTGCCCACTGTCACCATTACTATTTAATATTGTATTAGAAATGTTAGCTTCAGCAATAAGAGAAGAAAAAGAGATAAAAGGAATCAGAGTAGGTAGTGAAGAAACCAAATTATCACTTTTTGCAGATGACATGATGGTATACTTAGAGAACCCTAGAGACTCAACTAAAAAACTACTAGAAACAATTCACAACTTCAGCAAAGTGGCAGGATACAAAATAAATCTACATAAATCATCAGCATTTTTATATATTACCAATAAAGTTCAGCAGCAAGAGATACAAAAAGAAATTCCATTCAAAATAACTGTTGATAGTATAAAATATTTGGGAATTTATCTGCCAAGGGATAGTCAGGAACTATATGAACTAAATTACAAAACACTTTCCACACAAATCAAATCAGACCTAGTCAATTGGAAAAACTTAAAATGCTCATGGGTAGGACGAGCGAATATAATAAAAATGACAATACTACCCAAACTAATTTACTTATTTAGTGCCATACCAATCAAACTCCCAAGAAATTATCTTACAGATCTAGAAAAAATAGTAGCAAAGTTCATTTGGAAAAACAAAAGGTCTAGAATTTCAAGGGGATTAATGAAAAAAAAGGCTGAAGATGGTGGACTTGCTGTACCAGATCTAAAACTATATTATAAAGCAGCGGTCATCAAAACCATTTGGTACTGGCTAAGAAATAGAGTAGTCGATCAGTGGAATAGGATAGAATCACAAGACAAACTAGGCAATAACTATAGCAATTTGGTTTTTGATAAACCCAAAGACCCCAGCTTTTGGGATAAGTATTCACTATTTGACAAAAACTGCTGGGAAAACTGGAAACTAGTGTGGAAGAAATTAGGGCTTGACCCACATCTAACACCACATACCAAGATAAGATCTAAATGGGTTCATGATCTGGATATAAAGAGTGATTTTGTAAACAAGTTAGAGGAACATAATATAGTTTACCTCTCAGACCCGTGGAGATGGAATAAATTTATGTCCAAAGAAGAACTGGAACTTTTAATTGAAAACCAGATAGATAACTTTGACTATATTAAGTTAAAAAGTTTTTGTACAAACAAAATCAATGCAGACAAGATTAGGAGGGAAGCAATAAATTGGGAAATCATCTTTACATTTAAGGGTTCTGATAAAGGTCTCATCTCTAAAATATATAGAGAATTGTCTCATATTTATAAAAATTCAAGCCATTCTCCAATCAATAAATGGTCAAAGGATATGAACAGACAATTTTCAGAGGATGAAATTAAAACTATTTATAGTCATATGAAAAGGTGCTCCAAATCACTATTGATCAGAGAAATGCAAATCAAGACAACCCTGAGATACCACTTCACACCTGTCAGATTGGCTAAAATGACAGGAAAAGTTAATGATGAATGTTGGAGGGGTTGTGGGAGGGCTGGGACACTGATGCATTGTTGGTGGAGCTGTGAACGGATACAGCCATTCTGGAGAACAATTTGGAGCTATGCTCAAAAAGTTATCAAACTGTGCATACCCTTTGACCCAGCAGCATTTCTATTGGGCTTATATCCCAAAGAAATCATAAAGAAAGGAAAAGGCCCCACATGTGCAAGAATGTTTGTGGCAGCCCTTTTTGTAGTGGCTAGAAACTGGAAATTGAATAGATGCCCTTCAATTGGAGAATGGCTGAATAAATTATGGTATATGAATATTATGGAATATTATTTTTCTGTAAGAAATGATCAGCAAGATGATTTCAGAGAGGCCTGGAGAGACTTACATGAACTGATGCTGAGTGAAATGAGCAGAACCAGGAGATCATTATACATGGCAACAACAGTACTATATGACAATTAATTCTGATGGACATGGCTCTCTTCAACAATGATATGTTTCAAACCACCTCCAATTGTTCACTGAAGAAAGCCATATACACCCAGAGAGAGGGATGCAAAATGTGGACCACAACATAACATTCTCATACTCCTTGACTGATGTTTGCTTACATTGTGTTTCCTTTATCTGATATATCGTTTGTGTAGATAAGATTTTTCTTGCACACCAATGATAAGTTTGGAAATATGTATACATATACTCGATTTGCCAATATTTTAACATAATTAACATGTAGTGGATATCCTGCCATCTAGGGAAGGGGTGGGGAAGTTGGGGGGAAAAATTTGTAACGGAAAACTATGTAAAGGTTATTGTTGAAGAATTACCCACACATATGTTACGCAAATAAAATAAAATTTAAAAAAAAAAAAGAAAGAACCAAAGTTCAAGAAATTCAAGGGAATTAATGAAAAAGGTAATCTAGCTGTACCAGACCTAAAACCATATTATAAAGGAGCAGTCATCAAAACCATTTGGTACTGGCTAAGAAATAGAACAGTCGATCAGTGGAATAGGTTAGTTAATAAGAGACAATAGTCGATAACTATAGTAATCTAGTGCTTGATAAACCTAAAGACTCCAGCTTCTGTGATAGGAATTCACTATTTGACAAAAATTGTGGGAAAACTTGAAAACAGTATGGCAGAAATTAGGCATTGATCAATACCTAACATCCTATAGCAAGATAATGTTGAAATGGGTTCATGCTATAGACATGAAGGGTAATGTTATAAACTAATTAGGAGGACAAAAGATAGTCTAACTCTCAAATCTATGATGAAAGAAGGAATTTGTGGCCAAAAATAACTAGAGAATATTATGAAATGCAAAAAGGACAATTTTGATTATATTAAATTCAAAAGTTTTGTAGAAACAAAACCAATGCAGCCAATAGTAGATGAGAAACAAAACTGGAGGAAATTTTTTACATCCAATGTTTCTGATAAAGGTCTCATTTTTAACATATATAGAGAATTGATTCAAATTTAAAAGAATACAAGCCATTCACACAATTGATATATGATTAAAAGATATGAATAGACAATTTTCAAATGAAGAAATTAAATCCATTTCTAGTCACATGATAAAATGCTCTAAATAACTATTGATTAGAGAAATGCAAATTAAGACAAATATGAAGTACCTCTTCACACAGTCTCAGGCTAACATGACAGAAAAAGATAATGAAAAATGTTGGAGGGGTTGTGGAAAACTAGGACACTAATATGTTGTTGGAGTTGTGAACTGATCCAACCATTTTGGAGACTAATTTGGAACCATGTCCAAAGTGCTATCAAACTTTGCATAACCTTTGGTCCAGGAGTGTCTTTATTGGGTCTTTATCCCAAAGAGAGCATAAAAAAGGAAAAATGTTTGTAGCAGCCCCTTTTGTAGTGACAAGGAGCTGGGAACTGAGTAGATGTCCATCAGTTAAGGAATGGCTGAATAAGTTATGGTATATGAATGTAATGGAATATTATTATTGTATAAGAAGTGATGAGCAGCCTGATTTCAAAAAGACCTGGAGAGACAGGAACTGATGATAAATGAACTAAGTAAAACCAAGAGAACATTGTACACAGTAACAACAAGATTATATGATAAACATCTGTGATGGAATTGGCTCTTTTAAATAATGAGATATTTCAGGCCTATTCCAATAGACTTGTGATGGACAGAGCCATCTGCATCCGGAGAGAGGACTATGGGACTGCATGTGGATAAAATAGTATTTTCATCATTTTTGCTTTTGTTTGTTTCCTTGTTTTTATTTTTTCTCATTTTCTTTCCCTTTTGATCTGATTTTTCATATGCAGCATAATACATATGGAAATATATTTAAAGAATTCTACGTGTATAACCTCTATTGGATCATTTACTACCCCAGGGGCAAATGTGGAGAAGGATAGAGAAAAATTTGGAATACAAGTTTTTACAAGGATGTCAAAAAGTATCTTTGCATTTATTTAAAAAAATAAAAAAAGTTATTATTAAAATAATGGATTATCAAAATGCCCCTTTGTTTCTGTCACTGTTTTGCAATCCAGAGTTAAGCTCTTAAAGCAAAGTTTCATAACTTGAGGTCCATGAAATTTTAAAAAAAAGAGAGAATTTATTTTAAAATACTTCATTTCTTTTAAATTTCTATGCAAGTTAAGTTACATATTTTAAAAAGCTTTGTTCTGAGAAGGGATCCAGAGACTTCACCAGGCTGCCAAAGGGTCTTATGGCATGTAAAAACAGTTAAGAACTCCTATTTGAAATGGTTGCGCTTTGTAAAATTTCTTCTGAATTGTTCTTTTTATACATCTTTTAGATGATTTTGTTTGGTATTCCAGCAAACATAGCAGTTTAAGCATATACAGAATTAACTCTAGACAGCTAAGATGTCCTATGGCTTCTTTTTAAAATTGTATATACACATGTGTGTATGTATATGTAAAATGCATGTACATATATATACATACTCATATGTATACATTGTGTATATATACATTATACATATACTTATGTATATATATATATAAAACAAAACAAATAACAAAAACAAGTGTTTCTTTATAAATTCAAACCTAAGTTTGTAAATCATTTATAAACACAACACAAACCACACATCAAATAGAATAAAACCTTCCTATAAAAAATACCAAGTGTCATCTAACCCAAATATCTGGGTTTTTTTCCAGAGTTTCACAATTTTTCTAAGCATTTTCACATCTATTTTCATATCTATTCCTCACTATAATCTTATGACTCAGGCAGTGAAAGTATTTTTATCCCTATTGTTTTTTTTTTTTTGTTTGTTTTTGTTTTTTGCTGAGGCAATTGGGGTTAAATGACTTGCCCAGCTTGGAAATGTTAAGGATCTGAGGCTAGATTTGAACTCAGGTGCTCCTGATTTCAGAGCTGGTGCTCTATGCACTGTGCCACCTAGCTGCCCCCATTGTTAATCCTTATTTTACAGGTAAAGAAGGTAGAATCAGGAGGGATGGATTTAAATTTCTGTGGATCAGATTGAGACAATCTGAAAAAAGGTTTCCTAATGATTAAGAACTGGCTACCCCCTTGGTAGTGGGCCTACTCCCTAGCTCTATTAGCAAAAGATAAGATCAAGAAAAGCAGTGCCATATGGGGAATTCTTCCCAAGAAAGGCCTTCGACCATATGAATTCTGAAGCCCATTCCCACTTAAATTTTGTGATTCTTCAAAAATATCCAAGGCTCCAAAAGTTTAGTAAATAATTTCAAGTTGCAGCCTTTGTTCCTGTCTCAACTGTACCTACCACAAAAATCTCCTTGACCTAATAAATGGTGGTACAATGGATAAAGTGCTGGCCTAAAGCCAGCCTCAAATACTTACTAGCTATATGACCTTTGCTAAGTTATTAAATATTATCCAATTTCTGATTACCTCATTTTCCTTAATTATAAAATAAGAATAATAATAGTATCTTCCCTCTAAGGATTATGGTGAGGATCAAATGAGATATCTGTAAAGTCTTTTTAGCATAGTACTTGGTAAGCACTTAATAAATGTTTATTTCCTTCTGGATCCTTAACTTATTTCACTAAATCAAACTATCTAATCAACTTGATTTTGATAAATGTTCTGTAACTCACATCCCAAGAAGTCTCTAGTCTTCTCAGACAAGGCTGCCTTTCTTCTAAGTATGCTTGCTTTCTGTCTCCAACTTACCTCTATATTTGGAAACTTCCATTTTGAAATTTTTCATCTTGTTAATTGGCAAAAACATAAGATGTGAAAATCATCTGAGCCAGTTCCTTCAATTTCCAATAAAAGCCAGACCACTACCATATCCACGAGTGACCCTTTTGCATGACACAGCCTAGTTATTCCACAAAACTAGGAGGAATGACAGGAAGCTGAAAAATCTTGGGTAATTGGTTAGGAAAGCACTTCCTATTGGATTATAGATTCCATTTCATCTCCTTCTCCTTTCAAATCCACAAAGATATCTTCAACCACTGTGGAGATCTGGTGATTATGATCTAAATATATTCTCGTACTTTCTGTCTCCCAATTCTTTTGTCACTGGATGTTTCAAATTAATTCACAAGCCTTTCCTTGAGATAAACTGTGTCAAATAAAGTCTTTTAACATCAATGGCCAGACCTTTATCTACTATCACCTTCAGAATAATATAGTTAATTTTCTAAGCCTTAGATTTCCCCCTACCTTTTATTCTCTTTACTGTAACCAATTTATTTTAGATCAGTGATATATTACAACTTGAGATATAACCCATCTTATACTATAACATTAAGTATTCTTTTTCATAAATCACCTTAGGAAAAGAGAGGGAAGACAAAATGCAAGCAAACAACAATTTTAGAAAGTGAGGCTGCTATGTTGTGATGCATAGTCAATCCCCTCAGTCTTTTCTCTGGAGGCAGATGGCTTTCTTCATCATAGGACCATTGGAGCTGGCCTGAAACACCTCACTGTTGAACGCAAGATAATTTATAATAATTTATTTCATTTCCAATTCAGATGTGAATTCTTTTTCATTTTTCTTTTTTAGTTAAATTTAATTTTTATTATTATTAAAACTTTCTTCATTTCCTCTCAATTTATTTCCTCCCCATCTAGAAAGCAATAAAAATAAGATCCCCATTAAAATATAAATAGTTAAACAAAAATTAAAAACCACAAGGGTAATGCTCAAAAATAAAAATAAAAACATCAATGGCCAGTTAGATTCTTGAAGAGAAATCCTGAAGAATCCCCCAAATATCTTTCAAAGAGCTATGATAGACTTCACAAGGACAGTTCACAGAGAGCCTTACCACTCATTACAATCATCTCAGTATCAATATATTATTTAAATATTCCTTAGAGCCATAATGTCTTGAAATTATGTGGTCTTAATTGTTAAAGCAGCCAATATCTACTTAAGTCTAATTTCTCTATCTTAAGAAGCCCATATCCTATAATTTCTCTTTTGAAGCAATTAGGTAGATAGAGTACCTGGCCTGGACTCAGAAAGACTCAGCTTCCTGAGTTCAAATATGGCTTCAGACACTTATTAGCTATGTAATCCTGGGCAGATTTCTTATTCTTGTTCATGTCAAATTTCCTCATCTGTAAATTGAGGTGGAGAAGGAAATGACAAACTATTCCAGTATCTTTTCCAAGAAACCCTCAAATCCAAGTAAGAAATGCTGCACACAACTGAAAGCTATTGAATGACAATAATGAGGTAACCTGTTTTTTTCTTTTTCCTTTCTTTATCTTTATATGCTAGAGATATATGATTTACTATTTCATTCACTTGTTTTCAACAAATCAACCCAAAGATTAATTTTACACAAGTGAGCCTGCATTTACCAACTTTTGAACCACAACCAATTTGTGAAATAAAGTTTATCTATTTAGTACAATTATAGTTTAAATATAAACATGTTTTGGGGGGAGAAAACTTGTAGGGATAGAGGGTAGATATTAGAACCTTATGAAAGTGGTATTTCTCCATAGATTAAACAAAGATTGAGTCAATCAGTGAGGTACTGAAAATAGTAGTAAAGAAAACAGAAAGGTGACAAGACTCTGGCTTATATGATACCAATTTAGTGAATTATTTAATGATGTTATGAGACATCAACATCTTTTTATATTAGGTATCTTTATCATTATGCCAGCTATCCTGATATATTGTTGAAGTTAAATGCATTATAACTCTAACTATAGGTAATTTTGCTCATCTGGGTTATAAAGCTGATATTTCTCATATAGGTCATGAGAAAATCCATTCCAAAATAAACTTCTATTTGTCTACTTCCTCACACTTAAGTCAGTTGGATTTAATGAGATAGAAGAGTAAACACTGGTTACATGTTGCCTGAGTAAGAAAAAGATCTGTGATTTTCAGCATAAATTGCAACCTCTCTCTGACTTGGTTTAAAAATCCTTGGGAGCTCATTAGAGAATGTAAGTGTTAAATGACTTGCTTAGGGTCACATAGTTACATAATACAATGGCATCTATTATGATATGGTGTTTCTAAATATTAGAAATTCAAACTTTTGTTTTCCCATGACATTCTGTACTTTGTCAAGTGTGAATATTGCATTTGTTTATCTGATCTCTTTATCATTTTCCAAGCTTCTTTTCCACATATTTCAATTTATTCAATATGTTCAATTCATTCAGTATATTCAAATTTCAATTATTTATTTTACCAGTTTTGAGTTCCAAATATGTTTCACAATTTTAGAGGATAATTTTTTAGAAGTTAAAGAAATTTAAAGATTCAATAGCTCAATTTCTTTGTTTTACAAGCAAAGATATTGAGGTTCAGTTATGACTTGCTTGAGACAAAAATGGCAGAGTGAATTGAGTGCTGGACTTGCTCCAAGGAAGTAGAGTACAAACTCTTATTAGCTGTTCAATCCTGTACAAATCAGTTAAGCCTTTTTAACCTTTCCCTCATTTGTAAAATGGAGATAATAATAGAGATATTGTCCCCCCAAAAATCTGTACTATGTCACATTCACTGTGCTTATTTCTGGGGACAAAGAGGAAGATAAAAGATTGTCCCTTTGCTCAAAGAATTTATGTTGTAATGGGAGAAGCATTATCCTAATGTACTATGCATTAAGTACTATGAAATATTTCAAATAACATTTTTAAGTATTATTTTGAAATATCTGTTCAGAAGGCTTTGAATATATCTTATATTAGCTACAATTTTCATTTGTCTTCTGTAGAGAATGACATTTATAATAGCTTTCTTTAATTGCATAGAGATGTTCTAGGTGTTTTAGTGCTGGCTACTATGATTTCAGAAGAACCACAAAGGCTGAGGGAAGGAAGAAAACTCCCATATCCCCCAGTGCCAATACCATGATCTCAGGAGAAATTCTAAGAACAAAGACATATTATATAATAATAGACAAAAATGTGTGTATGTATACACATATGCATATATGCATATATGGAGACTTGCCTCCCATAAGGAACCCATCCACAGCTTGTCATCCAATGCCATCATTGTACATGTCCTCCCATCAGCTCCCTCCCACTGATTCTAGTTTTCCACTAGTTCCTTTGCAATTACTTGGATAAACTTGTAGCATTCAAGGAGACCATCTGCCATTTCATCTTCTCATGGTTCTTTCTGATCTTTTTGTGAGTGCCATCATTTGGTCAAAGTCATCTTTGGTAATTCTCCATATTCTTATGAACAACGTGTCTCTTTCTATTGCCCTTTATGGTTTTCCTTAAATACTGTTTTTCATGACTTAAAGTTTCCCTGGAACATAATGGCAGTAAAAGAGAGGTCACAGTTGATAATAATTTCTGAAGAAAAAAAAATTAAAATGGTAGCTAATATTTTTCAAAAAGTATATCTAAAATCCCTTGAACATACAATCTTTTATAGAAGACAAAATTTTACTTAAAACTAAAAGGAAACCTAGGAGGTCTGTGGTTAAAGCAAATGAGAAAGAGCATTATGGGTATGGGTGAGAGTCAAGAAGATAGAGATAAGAGATGAAGAGTCTTGTTGGTAGAACAGTCAGGAGGACAGGATGACTACATAAGTATGTGTCAGGGTAAGTAGACTAGAAAGGTAGGACTGGACTAGGTTATGAAGGGATTTAAATGTCAAACAATATATTTGTTTTTGATACTGGAGACAAGAAAAAGCCACTGGAGTTTGCTGAATGGGATAGAGGGTGGTAACATGAATCAAATCTGTGCTTTATGAAAATCACTTCCTGGATAAATGGAGGATAGATTGTAGTGGGTAGTGATCTGAGATAGGCAGACCCACCATCAGGATACAACAATACTTTAGGTGTGAGGTGATGAGGAACTTCACTAGTCCCTCTGTCTTCTAGAGGTCAGAGCAGAACATACTCAACAGATGTCGCAAAGGTCTTGGATAGCTATGGTAAGATGAGAAAAACAAAATCCAAAATAATGCTTGGATTGAATAAGTAATTCAAATTCACACCTGAGACACTGGGAATATAGTGCTGTTTGCCACAGTAATAGGAAAGGTAGGAGAGACAAGATTTTGGAAGAAAGATAATGAATTCTGTTTTAGACAAATTGATTTTAAGATGTTTTCCAGACATCCAGTCTGAAATGTCTGAAAGGCAATTGTAGATGCTTTATTCGAGGTCATCAGAGAGAATGGAACTGGATAGGTAAAAATTGAGAATTATCAGTGTAAAGATGCTTACTAAATTTATTGATGAAATCACCAAAATAAAATAGTATAGAAGAAGATTAAAAAAAAAAAAAAAACAAGACAGGGAAGAAACATGAAAATTCTGAACCAGTGGAACCTTTGGTTAGAGAACATCATCTGGAGGAAGATCAGGCAAAGGAGATAGAGAAGCAGTGGTCAGATAGGTAAGAAGGAAACCAGGAGAGAGTGGTGTCCTAAAAACTATAGTGAAGAGAGTAGCAAGGAAGAGAAAGTAATCATCACTGACAAAGACTACAAAGAGATCAAAGAGAATGAGGATTAAGAAAAAGCCATTAGAGTTAACAATTGAGAGAGGTATAGTAACTTTAGAGAGAACAGTTTGAAGGAATAAGCCTGAAGCCAGTTTTTAAGATGTTAAAAGAGTGGGTAGTGAGAAAGTGGAGGGACCTATTATACACTGCTTTTTGGAGGAGTTTCTCTACAAAGGGTAATTAGGCAAATAGCAGGAATAAAGAATCAAGTAAGTGTTCTTTCAGGATAGGAGAGACAAGGACATATGTGTCTGTAGTAGGAAATAATGCAGGAGACAGGAAAAGATTGAAAACAAGTGGAAGAATCTCAATCTGTTGAATACAGCTTGAGGGAATGGGACAAATAAGTAAATAGGTTTGAATAAGTAAAAGGTTTAGCCTTGGTAAGGAATAAAAACCACTTCATTATGTGAGCAAGAGATGGAAAAAAATGATGGAACATGCCTGAATAAAGGGACATGAGGAAGAGGGGGGAAGAGGGAGTTCATGGCAAATGGATTCAACTTTTGCTGAAAAATATGAGGCAAGGTTTGCAGCTGAAAGAATAAAAAAAAGAAGAGTTTTCAGTTGTGCAGGAGATTGGAGAACAGATGGAAAAGTATGGAAGAGTCTCAATGTAGAATGGGGCAGTGAATTAAGGGAGGTACAATAGGGTAGCCTAGAAGTCATGAGGATCCAGTAGAGAGTTGGCCATCTTTGTGTGTTGCTAAAATTAGATGTAAGCTCATAGAAATTAACTCATAGAAGATACTGAGTGGTCAGGGAATTTGAGGGAGAATCAAGATGCATGGTGATTTTTCCTAGGATGGGATATGAATATTACCATAATTTAAATTAAAATCTATGTGAAAGAATAGATATGCCAAGTACCACATGACATATACTTAAATCCCATATTGAAAATGAACAAATGATAGGTTTTCCTACTGTGTATTAAATATCTCAGGAGATATTCATGATACTGATCTTCCACTGAAATTTTTCTGAGGTGTCCTCATGGTATATAGGTTATTCTGAATTCTCATTGTTCATACTTATTTTGTCCAGCTAAGCAGGAAATACTTGAGAGTTTGATAATGTATCCTTGCTTTAAGTATCAGCATAGTTAATTATAGAGAGGTTAATCAAAAGTTGGACTACAGACGGTGAGCATTTTAAAAAAAATAATAACATTGATGATTTTATGTAAAGTGTGATTTCAGAATTGTGAGACTCAATTTCAGAATTGAGTTCAAATTACAACTTTAGTCTTATTAGTTATATGACTTCGGGACAATATTAGAAATTCTCCCAGTTGCAATTTCTCCATCTATAAAATGGGGTATAATTATAACTTTCCTTCTTACTTCATATGGGTGTTATAAGAATCAAATGTGATAGCAGACTTAACAACTTTGCACTCCCAAAATATTACATAAAGAAAGGGTTATTATTTAATAACTATACTATTACTTTAATATGTTACACATTACTCTTCAAAAATATGGTTGACTTCACTGACATTATCCTCAAAAGTTAAGGATAACTTCCTGAATTTCCCTTCGTAATCATTATAGGGGCATGAGTTTATCTGGAGCTCTAAAAGATTTATTTTCTGCCTGTCACTTTTTTTTGTATCACCTCATTTTACCATCTGCTAAAAGTAGAACTTCATTTTATTTCTTCTAATTTTATCACCTTCAAGCTTGAATGAGGATCTCTCTACTTCTGGTATTCTATGTAATAATTTCATTAGCAATTGCTATACACTGGTCTATATGAAAAGGGAGTGTGGTGCTTGGGAAATCAACCATCAAAGACTAAATGTCTACCAAGTCATCAAACTTCCTAAATCAGGGAACATAATGTAAGAAAGACCTTCAACCAACCTTCTACCCTCCTTTTCTCCTGCCTTGGACTACAATATGGTGCAATACTTAGTATATTTATTTTCTAATCCTGGGTTGGTTAACTTCAGAACTTCTTAACTGGTTCTAAAGTACATCTCCCTACTGGCTACAAGGAGCAAGATTATAGCATGAAATCATGGATATAACCAGACTCAATCAAAAGTTATATTAGAGACTATGAAATAAACATTATAAGCATTTTGATGAGTTGAATAAGGAATCCTTTCCAGGTCATCTAAGGGGAGAGCCAGAAAGCAAACACTGCAGAAAAATACAACCACTACCACCTGCTATGGGAGATGTGGCTGGAGGCATAAATGCTTCTCTGGCCAAACCACCGATGTCTAAGCTAATTGTATTTGCTCTTTGAAAGCATATAATTTTGTTTTATATTTTGGTCCCTAAAAGTCAATTTTTAAAAACTGACTCATGGAGATTGAATTGTTAATGGGATGCACATGGTTAAAGGGCTTTGGATATTACCCCTCCCCAAATTTCAAGGTTAGTTTTCAATTTCAGTAGTAACTACAGAAACTACTTTGGATTTCTAAATGCTCTAACTCAGTGATGCTGGATAGCAGGAGAAAATTTAATAGCAGTAAAAATTTAAGTAGAAGCTTTTTTTACAATATGAAACAACACAGTTCATTGGCAAACACATTGCTTTGATGACTGGGTCTTATAAGATTTCTGGAAAATTATGATTAATAGTCTACATGTAAAATACATATGTAACAATATAGTTAATGTACAATGGGAAGGAAGGAGACTATTTTGATAGCAGTTTGGAATTCCCAAGGACACTAACCTTTCAACAAGTCAAAATGGGCAGCGATGAGTTAGGAGGAAAAGCATTAGCTATTTGTGGGATTGTGCTAAGGGAGTAAGGGAATTTATTAGGTATGTTGTATTCATCCCCACTTCCCTCCATCACCAACTCTTCCTGCCTCCTAACTCATTTTTCTAAATAAAATGGAACTTAGGAAAGAAAGGGACATACATACAGACTGTGGATTCCACTATCATGCAAAAAATTCATGAACTTGAAAACTGTCATAAAAAGCAATACAATATGCATATCTGCATACAAATGCAGATAGTTCTTTCTCTTTCTCTCTCTAAGTCTTTTTCTCTCCTCTCTCAACATATAGATAGATCGATAGATATATATGGAGAGAGGGGTAGTCTGCCTCCCTCCCTCCCTCCCTCCTTCCCTCTGTCTCTCTCTCTTTCTGTCTGTCTCTGTCTCTCTCTCTCTATATATATATATATATATATATATATATATATATATATACATATACACAAATATGTTATATATATACATATATATGTATGTATGTATAATATCTCCTCAAAAACATTGCCGACCATTTAGCTGAGATACTTCAATTCTTTTACAATAAGAATTTTTTTTAAATTGCCAAATAACATTAAAAGGAAGTAGAAATGAGCATCTATTTCTTAAATATGCTTTGTATTCATAGAAAAATGGGGAATTTCCCACACTTAGAGGTGCTGAAAGAAAGAACATATTTCTAACATATTAAAAGAATATGTGTTGGGCTACAAGTATTAAATAGAAGCAAAAAGTGAACCGTTAGTCAGTTGTGTGGTCTCACGAGGAATGTTTTGAGTCATTGTCTACAACTTTCATACTTATTCAGGCTTTAAGTGCCAAATCTGCTTATCCACCAAGAATATTTAATTGTGAATCAATTATGAAAATATATGCTGATTTGTACAGAGAAAAGAACATAGTCACTTTATGAACATTAAAGTCTTTTTTTTTTCCAGTTCTCAACATTTTCCTAGACAAATCAGACTGTTCTCCATTGCTAGTGTTCCTTCTCCTGAATCCTTTTCTACAGCATAAACTATGCCTAGAATGAACTTTCAGTGTCTGTAGAGACTATAGAAGTTGGCTAGTTGGAACTTCTTAACCCCTTTTACTCATCCTCCCAAATCAACACTCCATCTCTTGTTAAAGTGCTTCCCTACTTTTTTGGAAGATCCAACTTCCTATGAACTCTCTGTCCCTGTCCCCACTACTTTGTCTTCCTCTCCTCTCCTTTAAGTTTCTTCCAGCTCTTTATTTGAATCTCTTTCTACTTTGAATCTTGATATGTTTATTTGTATTATTCTCCTCTTTTGAGAGGACAATTTGTATTATCCCTACTTTGGGATCCCAAAATAGGGACTTTATAATATTTAAATAATTGTATTAGAATGTCATTTCTTCAAAGTGTGATCTCTATTTAAGTTGGAATGAGAGATCACATAGTATGTCTTATTAGTGACAGAAGTAAATGTTTCCACAATATTAAAAAAAAAAAAGCAAGACTAATCACTAAATTCCAAATTGTCTTTGTAGTTATGGACCTCACTATATACAATAGTGGCAATTAAGTACCTTTGAAAAATGTTTTTGTCTTTAAATCTCATTTTGAATATACCACAATTTTGAATGTAAATTGTATTTAAAGAAGTGATGATTCTGATGGAAATACAAAAACAGATTCTTTTAAAGTCAATAGTCCTCTACCTGTTTTCTAAATCTAAATTATATATAATGCATACACACACATATATGATTTAGATTTAGAATATATATGTATACATATACATACACACACATATATATATATATTTCTCTAAGTACACATTTTCTTTTAGGAGCTTCAGATTCATGCAGAAATTCTCTAAAGCCTCAGAGATGTTTATTAATGGCAAAGACCATACTGAAAAATGTCTGTGTGCTTAGATGAGTTCTTCTACTGTTGTTGTTTAGCTGTGGAAGGGTTTTGCAATAGTACTTAATGGGCAATCCCTTACATTTTAATTGGCTATTAAGTTTAGTAAAGAAGCTGCAAATCTGATATACATGATATTTGGAAAAAGCTGCTTTTAGTGGCAATTAATTTTAATCCTTGATAATATTCACAGGACTCTAGGGACAGAAGGGAAACATATTTCCCAAATTTTTTTACATCTGTGTTTGGACTAATGTTCTTCCCTAAGTGCAGCTTTGTTACTGTTTTCTGAAAGTTCCTGTAGTTATTGGTGTTTGAAGAAATAAATTGAACTTCTAAAGAAACTCTTAAGTTTCGAGACCCCTTGAATTTATGTGAAGAAACAAATACAGTCCATACATTGAGAAGAACAAAGCTTAGAAACAAAAAAAAATGAAGTAAAAAAGATCTAAGTCTCAAAAATGCAGAGAAAAATCAGTCAGTGTTTTAACTTTGCAATTTGTAATAGCATCCACTACTTAACTCACATCTTTACTTCAAACAGATTTATTAACAAAATTTGAACTGTTTAATAATTTTCAAAGAAAAAAATATTGCCTCTGGGAGTCAAATGCCTTTTTTTGTTGTGAGCCAAACCTGTCTTCTGTGTTCCAGATACCTCTCAACTTTCTGGTGGGAATTTTTTGCAACATGCAGTTTTTATTAAGGTTAGGAATTATTGGATCAAATGTTGATGTAAACCCTCATCCTAAAAAAATAATTAAGAATGCATATTTGAAAAACATTTATTTTATTTTACTAGAACCATTTGTTCCTCATTTAAACAGTTTTAAGTTTCATATTCCCTATCCTGCAGGAAGTTTCTTTCTAGTGTAAGAGTTATGACCATCTACTCATTGAGTCCAGCCACTAACCAGAATTGACCAAATAAAATCTTATTTTCTGCTTCTCAGACAAAGAAAATGTGTTTACAAAAGATAGGTTAGTGTGACAAACAAATCGTTACCTCTCTTGAACCAATGACATTCCCTGACTTTCTGTTTCTCTTCTCCAAAGTTTGCATTGTATCAAAAACTGTCTCCTCCATTTCATTGCTAAATTGATATTTTAAAATCATAAATATAATCATGTCACTTTCCATTTGAAAAATCATCAATGGCTCCTTTTAGCCCCTAAGATAAAATACCAAAAAATTATTTAAATATAAATTTCTTAGTGTAATATTTGAAATCTCCACAATCTGGAACCCAGTTATTTCAAAAGCAGGGATTGTCTTTTGCGTTTTTTTGTATCTTTTTGTATCCTCA
Organism: Myrmecobius fasciatus; assembly: GCA_023553655.1. Taxonomy (NCBI): domain Eukaryota; kingdom Metazoa; phylum Chordata; class Mammalia; order Dasyuromorphia; family Myrmecobiidae; genus Myrmecobius; species Myrmecobius fasciatus. The sequence goes on along the minus strand of JAJPUD010000019.1, from coordinate 535,022 downwards.
GCACTTTGAACACAGTAGGTGTTTATTCATTGAAGGATTTTATGCTAAAGATTCTAGGAATTCAAATTCAGAATTTTAAAATTATTCCTTTATATGAATATGATTTCAAGGTAGATTGGCTGATAGCTATTCCCAGTGTATGATTTTCAATTTCACAGCTCTAGTTTTTACAAAAGTATACCATGTACCGTCTCTTCATCTGTGACTATATAGAAGCATAAGTTGCTTTAATTTATAGTTCAGAGTTCAAAATACTACATTTCTTGCCCCTTAACCTTTATCTTACCTCCCAGTTTTTACTATTCTCTCCCTCCTGTCATTAATTTGTATAGATTTTTATATATCAGATATTGTGTTGACACTGTAGCGTATGCTATATCATATCAAGGACTTGAAATTCAGTGAAAGTTGGGACTTGTATTTTTTGTCTCTGTCTTGGGCACTTAAAGCCTCAGTGATTTGTACAAAGTAGGTTCTTAATAATTGTTATTATAGCTTAATAATTGTTATTATAGTTGAATGATATGGAATCACTTAAATAGTCAATTACTGCTTGATTTCTTTTTAAGCAAAACAAATTATACCAACCTAGGTACTGAGAAACAATGATTTCAAGAAGCAGAAAAAGACCTGAAGACAGTGTTTTAGAAAACACCTGGATTCAGATCTAGCCTTAGGCATGGATTGAACTCTGGGATGCTGGCTAAGCTGCTTAACTTCTTCAACTTCTTCAGAAAATTGGGCACAAATAAGACTTCTACCTCCTAACAAGATTGTGGTGGGACTCTAAGAGATTATGTATATGAAGAGCTTTATCAACCTGAAATGGTATTTATTGTCACTTTCAAATGGCCAAACTGACAGATCAATTCTGAGCACAGAAGCAGTTATATGCCCAAGCAATATCTTGTTAAATCTTGAGAAAAGATCCTAGAAATTGAAATTAGTCTCTATTTAATTTATGAATCCTTCATAAGGAAGAAAAAGAGGCTTTTCAATTCCACATCTGATTTTGCAAGGTGATTTCCCAAACAGAAAAATGACTCTTGGGTGAATTGATGGCTTCCTAAGCATTAACAGTGACTGGCAATAGGGAATGGCCTATGCCATTTTCCATCTGCACTTAAGTAATTGTAATTTAGTATAATATAGTTATGGATTTCAATGGACAGGACTCTCAGAGAGCTCTGTAGGAATAATAGATATCCCATGACTATGGCTCATATGAGGTCAGAATATTTGGTCTATCAAATTGCTGTAACTTGTGGGAATACTCTATCAGGAGAAGGCCCAAAATGAAGTCAGAATATGTCTGACTGGAGGCCGGTGAAATTTCTCCCATCTTTGGCCCTACTAACCAAAGCCATTGCTTTTAGAACAGGAAGACTATTTTAATAAAACCTGAAGCTATAATAATATGGGGGCAGAAGAAGGGGAAACAGGATTGATCACAGGTGTTCATTTCCCATGTTTTGCCAAAATTGGAATGGAAAATCTTTCACCCTGGACTTCTCCTGATGTTCTTGGTGGCTCTCTACTTCTCTGTTTTTAGCTTTAGAAAATCAGCTGCAAAGCTCATCTTACAACCCATATTTGCCCTTCTACCCACAATAATCTCCCCAAAGACTGCCACAGTAGCTCAATTTCAACTATGAGAATCAGTCTGTATTACATCTGTGGATTCCAGCTTTGAGAGAAAGAAGGAAAAAGGAAAATCAAGGAAGAATAAAGGGGCAAAGAGCCAGAAGAGGCATTCCATAGCAGTTACTCTCTCCCAGAGGTAGGGAAGTAAGATGAAATCAGTCAAAATATGTTTGTTTCTTTGTTTTAATAAAATGAGACATCCTTCATCTAAAAGATTATGTTAATAAGGTAAGGATATTCTGGTTAAAATTGTGGAATGATAAAATAGCTAACTACACAGAGTATAATTTTCTTATATTTCCATCCACCAGTCAATTACTGAGCGTTTTTTAGTATTCATTATGTGTTAGATTTCTTCTCCTTTTCTCAATAAAGGAAATGTGAGAGAGTCATAAGGAGCTAAGGGGCGGGGGAACCTGAAAAGACTTTATGTAAAACATATGTAACATGAGCTGTGTTGAAGGATATATAGTAGATACTGTTAATATGGAAGTAAGGAGAGAGAGCTTTCCAGTTATATTGGATAGAAGGAGATAGTGTTGACGGAGTGTCATGTATGGAGGAAGTAAGGTCACTGAAGCTTCCAGAGTGGAAGAATGATATGTTCCGGCTTGTGCTTTAGGAAGATCTTGGCATTTCTGTGGCAAATACACTGGAATCAAGAAGACACATGAAGTGAGACCTCTAATGTTGCCCTGAGGGAAGATCGTTCTTCTCTTTCCTGTGCTTGAAGGTTTCTCCAAATAAATATATCAGTATTTCCACTGACATAGCCTTAGAGAACCCAGATACCTTTAAGTCCTGTCCATGCCATAATGAGGTAGCAGACCAGGACTCTGACAGATAAATTTTGTAGACTCAAAGCATGACTTCTAATAAAATTAAGCTTCCATATAGTGATGACAATTATAGAGACATGAATATTTTCAAACTTCTTTGTCTTAGACACATAATTTCCTTTAGAATTATTGTAGAAGGATTTCTTTTTTAGGTCTGGATTGTACTAGATGGTCTTTGGGGCATGTAAAATGCTGGGATTCTGCAGATTTTTGAAGATTGTCCCATAAAAGTCTGGGTTCTGGATGGACATACCCAGCTGACAAGACTTGGAATACAGGCTGATGACAACTCTCTACCTATCCGTTCATCAACCCAACAAGCATCCATTAAAGATTATATGTCAGGAACTGTGCTAAGTTTTGGACATACAAGCTGAAAAGAATTAATCAATCCCTGATCAAAATAAACTATATTCTAATGGTATAGATTAGATAGCACGAGGGAGATGGGAGAATAGAAAGATCTAAATTTAATTTATAGCATCAGGGCACATATGTGCATATTTATGAACTATATCCAGGCTTTTTTTCTTGAAATTGCAGCTTAGTAGATGTCCATTAGTTTGGGAATAGCTAAATAAGTTATTGTATATGAATGTTATGGAATATTATGGTTCTATAAGAAACAATCACCAGGATGATTTCAAAAAGGTCTGGAGAGACTTACATTAACTGATGTAAGTGAAATGAATAGAACCAAGAGAACATTGTACACAGCAACAACAAGATTATATGGTGATCAATTCTGATGGACTTGGCTCTTTTCAACAATGAGATAATTCAGGAAATTCCAATAGATTTTTGATGGAGAGAGCCATCTGCATCCAGAGAGAGGTTTGTGGGTGGATCACAACATGGAAATTTCACCTTTTTTTGTTGTTGTTTACTTGTTTATTTTTATTCTTTCTCATTTTCCTCTCATTTTGATCTGATTTTTTTTCTTGTGTAGCATGATAAATATGGACATATGTATAGAAGAATTGCATATGTTTAACCTATATTCAATTACTTGCTACCTAGGGGAGAAAGGATGGAGAAATAGAGGAAGAAAAATATGAAACATAAGATTTTGCTAGGATGAGTTGAAGATTATCTTTGCATATGTATTGAAAAAGAAATTACACCTCAGATACTATATTATTACATGAAACTTTTCCTGATTCCCCTGTGTTAGTCCTTTTCCTTTCATAGTAACTTCATTTAATTTATGAATGTGAATACATATGCACACATATGTATATGTATACCCATATTCACACCAAGATGTTATATATGTACACATATATTATACATGCATGTATACAAAGTAGTTAACTTGCACTTCACTTGATAGGAAGCTGACACATAGTAGCCTTTAGAATGGGAAAGCTCAATGGAAGTCCTGCCTCTGACACTTGGAAACATGACCTTGGACAAGCCAAATATCTTCTTAGTATTTCCAGGTACCATAAACTGCAGATTAATAGGTACAGATTCCTAAGCACGAGTGCCCTATGCCAATGAACACTAAAATCTGTGCCAAAGGAAAACACAGACAAGGAACTGTAAGAATTCATAAAGCAAATATGCAGGACCCCAAAAAAAGGGCAAAGACTTTGACCAGTGAGAGTAGGCAAGAACCAATTCTAGCTATTTCACAATCCCATCCTCCTGCCCCCACCCCCTTGTTTATGTTCATTGAAAGAAAGGAAAAACCTTTAAAAATCAAATCAAGTCAATAATTTAAATTCTCCTTAGATGCTCTGATTGTTGTTTCAGTCTCTTCCCTTCAAAGAGCCAACTGCATCAAAGCAATCCATGCTGTCCCTCTTGCCTCAAATACTATAGCTTCCTCTGCAGGCCATAGTTAAAGCCTTGAGAGATCTACTGAGGAAAGAGTTCCTTTGGATACCCAAGGCTTCCTAACATGTAAATCTCTCCAGATTTTAGTAATCAATGTGGATGTCAAATTTAGGGCTTAAATAATCTTTCAACATCTTAGTGACCTTTCAGAACCATACGAAAACCATTATGTCCTATGGAGGGCAGTCACATATTTTGTGTCTGTACAAGGAAAATGCATCAGAGTATTGCTCCCAAACTATCTTTTTCTGACTCTCTCTTTTAAATGAAAAAGAGAAGAAAAAAGGAAAGCCATGAGAATAGAAAAAAATAGACTTTTGAGCCATTATGGACATCCATGTCATAAAAGCAAAATCAAGTATAGAAATCACACATTCTTAGGCAGCAACATGGGTTTCTAAGTCAATCAAAAGATCAGCCAAAAAGAAAGAAGAATGATATGAGGCAAAGTTTGAGTCTGGGAAGTCAATGATCCCTTAGGGCAACTCTATTTGCCAGAAATAAGGAATAAGCCCAGGAGCAGAAGCTAGGTCCTGGTGACCAGGAAGATTTGTTAACAATAGGTATGAAAAAGAAAGATATTACTGTTCTGTAAAATCAGACAAATTTTATGAAATAAGCAATCACAAATGTAATATAGCCAGAGTTATAACCCATGGAGTTGGAAACGGTGAAAATATGGAACTCATACTGATTTGAAGCTTTTTTCCTCCCCTGGATGTTCCTATATATATTTTTATTCAAGGCAAGAAGTGTCTTCAGTGAGAATTATCTTCATTCCCATAACTATGCAATACAAAGAAATAGCTGCCACTGCCTGGCAAAGTGAAATATTATTATGGCAGGTTGATTTAAAACAGAAGTTGTAGCCAGAAATAGGTCTTGAAAAGTCATGAATTCATATGGCAGGAGACTTTAGCTCAGCATCTATATAAAAAGTAAATCAGGGCCCTTCCAATAAGTTACAATGCAAGGAAAAGAAGGAAATTCATGAAAAAGTTATTTTAATATCCTATAAGGTTGGTCATAGTAGTGAATTCATTCATAATAGTAGAATTCATTAATCACCTACTATGTGCTAGGACCTATGTTAAGCCATTTATAAACATGTCATTTGATCCTCACAACAACCCTGTGTTGGTAGGAACTATTATAACCCATTTTGCATATGAAGATTGGGAAGCAAACAGAGTTGAAGAGATTAGTTTATAGTTACCCAGCTAGTAACTATCTGAGTGTTACATCAAAAAATGGATTCATCAGGAATGTTGCCATGAAGGAGGATTTGTGATGGGTGATGAGGTAGATGAAATGATCTATAAGGTCTGTTACAATTAAAAATTTCTAAAATAAATTTCTCCTTTCATTTAATCCTAGTGTCTTTGGAATATTTCTGAAAACCAACCTATTTATTTTTGAACTCAGGTCCTCTTGACTTCAGAGTAGGTGCTCTATATACTGTGCCATCTAGCTGCCCCATACCTATTTACTTTTGATTTAACAACAGTTCAATGCTATTGAAAAAATGAAAACACTACCAATAGACCAATGAAAATTAATAGATCTAGATTCTACTTTTTGTTTTGCCAATATCTATCCCTGTGCATTCTTTTTAAGTGACTTATCTTCTCTGAGCTTCAGGTTCTTCTCTTGTGAAATGCCATAGTATGTTAATCATGTAAAATAATTAATTAAATTTAACATACAAAAAAACTTAGAAATTCTGAATTTTAAAAATACTTTTAATTATTTATTATTACATAATAAGTGAGTTTTTTGCTATAATCTTTCATTTAAATAATTTGGCAATGAAGCATTATTTAATTTTTATCAGCCTATCATATTCTTATCACATTAGGTATATTTTGATTGTTTGCCTCAATAGTAGGTCTCCATATATAATGCCATCTGGAAATGTAAGGACTGATCATAGCCTTGTAATGCTGATGACTGGAATTAAAGATTGAACTGCCCCATTTCTACCTGGATGGACAATTTTTCCCTTTCAAAGGAAGCCTGATTCTCCATCTTTATTATGTTCTACTTATCAGGGCTTTCCATTTTGATACTAAGCTTAATTTGGATACTTGGTTGGCATAGAAAATGGAAGGGCAGAACACCTAAAATCAAGTGTTCCACTAGCACTAACCTTGCTGATAGCTTAGATTATATGTCTGCACTGTTATGACCAACCATACTGGATATTAAAATAACTTTTCATGAATACTGCATTTCCCCAAATCTTCCCTTGATTACAACCATAGGTTTTTGATGGATTTTTAAAAAATCTAGTTTCAATAATATTAATGCATATTTATTTGATTGTTTTATTTTATTTTATTTTAAACTTTCATGTCATTTAGCAAGATAGCAAGTCATTTTGCAGTACTGCATCTTCATTTCAGAATTTCCTCAAATTCCAGAACAATTCTGTTTTTCAGTATATCAATATATTTGTTGTCATTGTTGAGTCATTTTTTTAGTTGTGTCCAACTTGCTGTGACCTCTTTTGGGGGCTTTCTTGGTAAAGATAACAGGAATGACTTGTTCCCTTCTCTAGCTCATTTTACAGATGAGAAAACTGAGGCAAACAGGGATAAGTAAGTTACCAAAGATCACACAACTAATAAGTGTCTGAGACTAGATTTGAACTCTGCTCTTCCTGAGTATAGGTCCCATGCTCTATAATTTTATCAGATTTCATTATTCTTTCATGAAAGTAAAGATTTTAAGGTCCATTTAAAAATATGCTGGTTTTCTCACATTACTTGTTTCATAATAACAGCAGAATTTTTCTTGGTATTTTTGCTTTTCTTTAATTTTTAATAAACATGTTTTCTACAGCAGAAGAATCAGTAACAATCCCACCAACTTCCAAATACCTTGGAAAATCTTTTGGCATATTTTCCCCTCAAATTGTTTAGTCAAGAGTCAATCAGTGGCCAGTATCCTTTGTTTTGGATTCTACTTTCTTGAAGTGAGATTAACCCGGTTTTACTTGGGGCTTGAAAGATCCTTGAAATTCTTGACTTCCCTAAATCAATAGGTACTCTATATCTCCAGCAATCGTGGAAGTGTGAAAGAGCTAAAACTTTGGAATATTTTCTTGCAATATTTTATATTTTTAAGGTATACAGGATTAAAAAAACAACAAAACTGATTAATGAAACCTATATAACACAAAATCTAGCACTTGACTGGCAGAGAACTGAGTAAAGGTGGCAAAAGTACCTTAAATAACATTTTATCTGGGTAAAGTCAGTCTTCTGAGTTAACCAGTATGTGCAGAAGCAGTAGAACCACTGCTGACACAAATTGAAACAAAACTATTTCTTATTTCAGTACTTCATACAAGTAAGGAGATTAAACTACATGATTTCCAAAATTTTATCTAGCTCAACAACTATCTGCTTACTCAAAATACTCTGGCAGCTTTGAGATGTATAGGGTGGAGAGTCATAAACATCCATCTATTGGAGAAGTTGCATATAGAAACAGATCCACATCACCCAGCATCTCTTCCAATTATAGGGAGATGTTCTCTGGGATAAAAAGTCAATCTGGAAGGGAGGTTTCATGTTATTATATAATTTTAATGTTATTATATAACTTTATAACACTTGTACTTTTGACTCCCAGAATATACATGAACTACTGAATCCACTGATCCTCAGTGGATTTCCTCATGTGCCTTTAGTGCAGTGTGTGAGTCAGCATTCTAAGTAAACTCTCAGAGGAAATGTACACAATTAGACTAGGATTAACCTCCCTCCTGTTCTATCATGGAGGTCCACCAAGCTTCTATGAGCTAGCTGCCATGGAATCTGCCTTATGTAATGCTAGTAGGCAAATGTTAATAAAGCAAAAACCATAATGCATGATTATCTTATCCAAAGAATTTATAATTTAAAAGGATGTTTATGAAAACAGTGATCTTGTCACTATCAGGGTCTGATTGTTACCATTGTTGTTTTCAGAGTAATACAGAGGCACTCTGCATTATACTATTTATACCAGAAAATAAAAATGATTGTGTTTAATTTGTTTTAATTTTGTCCAACTATGTATTTGGTTGTTAAAATAAATGTGTGAAAATCATACCTTTTTTACTAAACAGCATTAATATCATTGCCAAAATCCAAACATTTTGTCTGAAGACACATATTAAGTAGGTGTTATTGTATATAAGTAAATAGAAAATATTAAAGAACATTTATAAAAATGCAATATGTATATTTAAACTTTGCTGTGGAGTATTGAAGAAAGAATGAAATCTGGATTGAAGTCTTGCTTCTGACAAGGCCCTGGATTCAAGTCTTGCTTCCGGTTGTATGAACCTGGGGAAACCATTTAACCTTTGAGTATTCTAGACAACTCTTTAAGATTATAGGTTGAAGAACTGTACTGACTTGCATTGATAGAGAGAGTTTCTTTATCTGGATTTGCCTATATAAATGCAGTATCTGTCTTTCTGCATATATATGTGTGTATATATATATATATATATACATACATATACCTATTTTTATGTATACCTATTTTTATTTGTACATATATGTAATATATGTACAAATAAAAATAGGTATACATATTATATATAAACACTCATATGAATTTTGGACTATAGATAATCTCAGTAACATACTATCTATGTCTTCTTCTGGGGAATGAGCTAAGTACAGATAAGTTCATCAACTATAGGGCAGTAACTACATAATGATTTATTTGGCTACTGTGAATTATCAATAGTTAAAGGTATAAATAGGCTCCCAGCCCTTATGACCAAATAGTCCCCTTCTACCTCTCTAGTGATGGTGGCTGATAATAGTGAATAGGGTACTAAGAATTATAGTTGTTACACTATAAACACAACATTACTATCCTAAAAGTGAGATATTTTCCCATGGAACTTTGAATTTATTTACTACTGAATGACATGAAGCATTGCCTTCATGATATTTTTACTGAAAGAAGATATAAAGGAATTGTAAGTAAATGGGAGAATAACTTGTAGGATTTTTTTTTAGAGAGTGAGAGGAATAAAGGAGGAAGTGGTTATTTTCATTTTCATTATATTCCTAAAGGCAATAAGTAAAATTATTTCCAGTTTTCCCGTGAACATAGTTGGTCATCTCTGCATGTAGTACTTATAATGGGTATGATGATGGCAGCAATGGATATACCAATATCTCTTGCAAAGGCTTTAGAAATGGAGAAATACTATGGGGAAAATGACATGTTTAGTCCCATCAACTTTTACCTTTATAATGAAGAACTTCAGTATTCTCGTGAGCAAAGGAGAAGGGATGATTGTTACAAATTTGGAAATTATAACTCAAAATTAAGTAATGAAAATACTTCTAGACTTAACAGAAACCTTTCACATATAACATGAGCACTTTCTTCAAGGAGAGATTTAAAATGGGGAAGGGATGGGCATTAAATGTCATTACAGATAGAATATGGACATGGGAAACATTTCACAATTAGCTGATTATATGCAAATATCATGATATAATTAGATTAAACTTCAAAATCAAGAAGAATTTCAAAGAAAATGAAAATAAAATATAATACATGCAATTACAACTGAAAGTTCTACACAGGAGAAGCTATAAAACTGAATAATTGGAAAGAAAAACCAGCAATGAAAATTATAAAAGTATTAATTCTAACAAACTAGTTGTTTAGTCACATTTCAAATTTTTCTCTTCATGAATTTTTGGTGCTATAGTTGTTCTAGCTAATTCAGACTCTCCTTGAACTTGACATTAAAACTTTGCCTTAGTATTGTGATACAAAACGTTTTCCTTACCAGAACATTCATTTTTAAATTCATCCTCTCTAAATATTCATCTAAGCAGCCTCTCTAATTTCCCCTAAATGATTGCATTCTTAATCTCCTCAACTTATATTGTATTTACTTATAGAATCATATGTTTAAACCATAGAGGTCATCTATTATATTTCAATACTTTCATTTTACCAATGAGGCACTGAGGCCCAAAGTGGTTAACTGATTTGCACAATGTCACATGGGAAATAAACAGAATTGGCATTTGAAGACAAGTATTTTATTATTATTATTATTATTTCAAACCCAGCACTTTCCCCAGTGCGCTCATGTTTTTTCAACTTAAGTACATACAAGATACATCTCTCCTTTAGAACTAAAATCTTTGAAGGCAGGAACTTTTTCATATTTCTCCTTGTATTCTAAGTACCAACTCAAGAAAGTTATTAAAGAAATAACTCTGGAATTAAATTCAGTTGGATTAGCAAAGTTTTTATGTAAGTTTATTGAGTATAAGGCAAACAACATAATAAAGAAGGTTAAAATTATTTCCTTGTAAGTTAAGATACATAAATGTAAAGATATGAATAAGTTAAAGTACATGATTCATTTAGAGAATACTGTAGATTATTATAGATGTTGAATAAGGATCACAGGCCTCCTTATTTCTTTATGAGATTTTTGAACTTGCAAGCTAATCTGTTTTTCTAATATTGTGCATCTAAAGCTTGACATTATGGAATGAGGCTATTAGAGATCACAGTTTTTAGATACTGTGAGAAACTTTTGAGCTTCTCTTTCTATAACGATGTACTCTTATCATCTTTGACAATGAAACAATCATATTATGGCTCAGAATAACTGTTGTAGCAGAAAGAAAAATAGAACTTAAAATTGAAACTAGGAAGAATCTGGTTGGCATTGACCAAGCACTCAGAGAAGAGATACATGCTGGAGGCAGTATAGTCTTAAAAACTGATTTTAAGATAATTTAAAGAGGGGGTAAATTATCAGAAGAATAAAAACAATTACAAAAGTTATGTTCCCCTCAGGGTAACCCCAAAATATCAACAACTACTGGCTCACTCAGTTATGTTCTCATATATTTACAAAAAATTGTTCTTTGTGGTTTACAATTGCTTTTAGGGTATCCTTAGTGAAAATATGGGAAGGGGACAAGTAGGCTTGCAAACATCATCTCTCCCCCAGTCTATCATACATTTATGGTCATAGAACTATATGAAAGAATAGAGAAAATGAAGTTATAAACATTTGTAAATGTAACCAATTCTGCATAGATTTTAAAAATTAGCTAATTCATTCAAAAATTCATTTTTACCAAATTTTGAGACCAAATTCCATCGGGGAAGGAGCCAAAATTGTGGATTGTGGTAGCTATGCTTTCAAACATTTCCAATATTCCCCTCAAAATAATTTAAAATAATGTTTGAATTCAAATTTTTGAGTGGCAGAGGAGAAAAAAGCATTTTTCTGGCATAAGAAAACAGCAGGAAAAATTTATGTCACCTAGATGAAGATTTACACAAGTTACAAACACAACAACAGCAAAAGTAGCTGCCAAGCCATGACAGGTTTGGGTGGTCTCAGTCCAGAGATGGAAAGGGTGTCAAAGAATTGAGGAGAAATAGATGACAGGGGTCCCTTTGCTTGTACTTACTACAGTTGGCACTGAACGGCAACTCTATTTCCCAGATGTAGTTTTAGGGTGAAAAGAAGTACTGATGGTTAGTAAAAAAGGAAGCAGCAGCCCTGATCACATTTTGAAAGTAGAATATCAGAGCTTCTAGTTTCAGGGAACCAAGGGCCTATACTTGGTAAAGACACAGCAGTGACCACACCTCTCACAAAATGACACCATCTTATCAGTACCAAAAATTTGCACACCCACAGAATTACCTCTGAAAATAGCAGGAGCTTGGAACAGTGCCTCCATATTCCCAGGTGAACAGAACCCAACATTAACATAAAGATCAAAGCAAAAAAAAAAAAAAAATCCGGGAAAAATGAGTAAACAAAAACAACAAAGAGAGTTTGACCATAAAAAGCTGCTATGGTGTCAGGGAGGACAAAAGCATAAACTTAGAAGAAGACAATGATGTAAAAATGACTAGGAACAAGCAAGTTCTCAAAAACAAAAGCTAATTGGATCCAAGTACAACAAGAATTCCTGGAAGATTTGAAGAAAAACAAGAGTGGCAGATGAAAATCTGGGGAAAGAAACCTGAGTGATGTAGGAAAATCATGAAAAGAGAATTACCGATTTAGGAAAAGAAACACAAAAAAATGGAAGAAAATACCATTAAAATTGTTCAAATGGTAAAAGAGCCACAAAAATTCACTGATGAAAATACTTCTTAAAAAGAGAATTGGGCAAATGGGGGGGAAGCACAATATTTCACAAAAGAATTACATTCCTACTATCCAGCATCTGAGTGGGGCCCCACTGAGGAGCAAAATGATGATCCCTGCTATCGAACACCCATAACCAATATTGTACACATATAGTGTCATCAAACTTTGACCTCTCCCCATAGGAAACTGTATTTCACTTCTGGACAGTACTTAACAAATGTTTCTGGATTCAGCCTCTAAAACTTCTGCAATGTCTCATACCCCCTCTTGTTTAGGGATGATCCCCCTTCACATTTTGAAAGATTTCTCTAGCAAATCAAAGAGTGGGGAATTATGTGAATCCTAAAATCAGCTTATTCTCTCCTATGTTCAGGAAATGCTAATATGCTTATCCTGGGAACTTAGTTGCTCAGACTGTGCTATTATTATAGTTAAGATAACCATGATGTGCCCAGACTTCCTTGATTAGCATCTTTAAGATACCTATAATGGGAACCCAGGTTTTTCCAAACTTCCTTTCTTAGTATCTTCAAAGTAGTCTCAACATCTCAATATAAATCTTTGCTCCAATCTTTATTTATCCTTCCCTGAGAAACCATCAAGCTTATATTTTCTCATGAAATCAATCAAATTAATCAAGATCTTTGCTAAGCCCTTTTTAAAGATAGCCCATTGTGAGGTAATCTTTCCTTCCTCAAAGCATCTTCCTTTTAATGGCATCTTTCTCCTTACTATACCTAATTGATTAGTTTGCTAAACTCCCCTAAGGATTTAGCCTGCCAGCCAATGGCATACTCACACTTCATGGAATATCTTTTAAAGGCTTATCCCAAACTCCTTTCCTTGATAACCTTATTGCTTTCCTAAATCTATTTCATATTTACCACTCTTAGTGACTATTTTATCTCTTCATTTTGTCTGTAACCTCTTCTAAATGAATACACCTTTTAGCTAAGAAAAAAATATGATTCCTTAAAATTTAGAATTAGATGATTAAAAACTAATGATTACATGAGACATCAAGAAACATCAAAACAAAGACAAAAGAATGAAAAATAGATGAAAATATGAACTGTCTCATTTGAACAACAACTGACCTGGAAAACAGATTGAAGAGAAATAATTTAAGAATTTTTTTTCTTACCTGAATGTTCTCATCAAAAAAAAGACATATTTCGGAGAATTATCAAGAAAACATGCTAAGATATCAATCTTAGAATAGGAAGATTCTAGAAGATAGAATAGAAACTGAAAGATTCTACCAATAACTTCCTGAAAGAGGTATCAGAAAGAAAACTCCCAGGAATGTTACAGTCAAACTCTAGAACTCCTTAGTCAAAGAGAAAATATTTCAAGTAAAGAGAAAATTAGAGGAAAAGACAACAAGTAAAAGGAGATTATAAAATGGAAGGTTGATAAAGGAAGGAAACCTTAGTAGTAAAATAGATTCTTGAAGAGTAACAGGAAAAAAGTGAGACAAGAAACAATATAATGGGATGAAGGGAAATATAAAGTAATCACAAATGTGAATGAGATTAGGATGAGTTTACAAAAACAGCAGAATGGATTAGAATTTGTAACTCAAACTTTAAAAAGAAAAAAATATTAAAATTAAAAAATGAGTTCTGACTTTCCTCACTCTCTCCCACCTCTTTCATCCATTGAGAAGGCAAGCAATATTACAATTTTACACATAAAGTCCTGGAAAATATATTACCCTATTAACTATGTAGTAGTAGTAAAGTAAGAAAGAAAAAGTGAAAAAGATATGCTTTAGCTTGTACTCAAATTTCATCAGATCTTTCCCTGGAGTTGGATCACATTTTTCATCATGGGTTCTTTTGAATTGTCTTGGATCACTGTCAATCAGAATAGCTAAGTCTTTAGCTAAGTTTATCATCTTTAAGATACTCATATCCTTACAATATTGCTGTTACATGTATAACATATGACATTCTCCTTATTCTACTCACTTCACTTGGCATGTGGTCATATAAGTCTTCCCAGGTTTTCTGAAACCATTTAGATTGCCATTTTTTAGCATGATAGTGTTTCATCATAATCGTTTAGCATGATTTGTTCAGCCATTCCCCAATTGATGGGCATTCCCTCAGTTTCCAATTCTTTACCCCAACAAAAAGAGTAGCTATAAAAAGTTTTCTACATCATACGTAATTTTCTCTTTTTATTGATTTATTTGGAATGCCTCGCAGTGACATTACTGGGCCAAAGAGAATGCACAGTGTTATGTCTTTTGGAATAGTTCCAAATTTTTCTAAAGAATTATCAGATCAGAATTATCAATTGCTGCATATATTTGGGAAATTTATGTCATGCTAGTCAATCTGATGGATATGAAATGGCTCTTAAGAGTTATTTAAATTTTCACTTTTTTAGCTAATTGTTATTTAGAGCATTTTTTCATATGACTATCAATGATTTTGACTTTTTTATTCCTTCTGAAAACTTCCTGTTCCTATTCATGACCTCTTTCTTACTTGGGAATAGCTTGCATTTTTATGAATTTAACTCAGTTTTCTACATATTTGAGAAATGAGGCATTTATTAGAGAAACATGTTAATTTTTTTCCTCCCTTGTTTCTTTTTTTTCCAATTTTGCTGCATTGTTTTTGCTTGGGCAAATATTTTTTAATTTCATGTAATTAAAATTACAAGTTTTTCTTCTCATGATACTTTCTACCTCTTGTTTGGCTATATATTATATTATATTGTATTATATTATATTGTATTATATTATATTATATTATATTATATTATATTATATTATATTATATTACATATTTGTTATATGCCATCATCCATAGAGCTGATAGGCATATTTTCCATGCTTCCCTAATTTACTTATATCATACTTCATGTCTAAATCATTTCCCCATGTTTACCTTATCTTGTTATACAACATAAGGTGCCAGTCTATTTCTATGTTCTCCTAAAATACTTTCTTTTTTTTCCAGAATTTTTTTTAATGGTCTATTCTTGTCTCCAAAGACTAGATTTTTGGATTTATAAAACATTTAATTACTATCTTTCAAATTCTGATCCTATCTATTCCATGGATGAAATGCTTTATTTCTTAGACAGTACTAAAAATTTTTGACTATTACCATGTTGTAATATAGTTTGAAATCTAATACTTCTAGGCCACTTCTCCTTCAATTTTTTTCATTGATTCTACTGATATTCTTGACATTTTGTTCTTCCAGAATAAATTTCTCATCTCCTTTGATTTAATATCCTTCTGCACACTTCATCCCTTAATTCCCATACAATAATATCATTTATTTGGTGCTCACATCTACATTTCTTTAATCTCATTTTCTCTTCCAAAATTTTTTGGTCATTTCTTTCCTCCAAAGCAGAATATAATTTCTTTCAGATTCAGAGCTGTTTTTATATCTTCAGCACACAGCAGAATGATTAGCTCATAATATATGTTTAATTAATATTTGTTAAATAAATAATATTAATAAATGAGTGAATAAATAATAAAAATGAAAATTTCTGTAGATGATAAAGTCTTCCAAGTATTCCTCTTAATAAAAAACCTTTAGGATATTGTATCAATGCCTGGAATAATAATGGATCTCATCAATGAAATCATCACCTGCTTTTAAGGGACCAGCTTTGAAACTCACAGAAGGAAAAAAATGGTTGAAGACTGAAATCCTGTTCTGATTTTGACAGGTAATTACACAAGTAGGACATTGAAATAACTCATTGGGTCATTATGTTAGACAAGTACTGCAAATAAACAATAAGTTGTCACCAGAATGTCTCATCTCCCTTTTTAAAAACTATTTACTTGAGAATAATGTTTAAAATTGATCTCTTCACTTTCTTTTCCTTTCCATTCTTCTTAACTTTTCATACTTTTGCTTGCAAAATCATAAAACAACTGAAACTACTCCCTAAGTTGATCATTGATTTTTTAATTGTCAAATCTAATGACCCTTTTTAACTTTTCTTCCTTTTTAACTTCTTTGAAATCTTTGGTACTGTCAATTGTCCTGTTCACCTTCACACATCTTTCTCTTGGTTTTTGTGATACTTCTTTCTTCTAGTTCTTCTACTTTCTCATTTCTTTCCAGGATTTTCTCTTAGATCATTCCCACTAAGAGCCCCCAAGATTCTTCTCTGAGTTTTCTCTTCGACCTTGATACTATTTCCTTTCATGATATCATCAGCTCCCATAAATTAAATTATTATCTTTTTTTCTATTTTTTATTTTTATTTTCTCTCATGAACTCTACTCATGTAGCTCAATATCTCAAGCTGAATGTCCTTAACTTAACTTAAGTTAACTTAACTGTGGATAACAAGTTCAGGTTATCCACAGATGAAATTATTACTTTACCCCATCAAAGCCCTTCCCTCTTCATAAATTCTCTATTGTCATAAGAACATCACAATCTTCCCAGTTACTTAGCTAAAAGCTAACATTTCATCCTCAATTTCTAACTCTCTTTCAACTGTCTTTACCAATCCGTTGCCAAGTCCTCTCCTTTCATGACACATTGTCACCATGCAGACCCTAAACACTTGATACTGATCAAGGATTGAATTATCCTTCTGATAATTCTCTGCTTCAAGTCTTTCCATTTCCTAGTCCATCCTCCATTAAACCCTCCAAATAGTCTCCTTAAAGTGCTAGGTTTAACCATTTTAATTAAGAAACTTCAATGACTTCTATTTCCAGGATAAAATACACAGTCCTCTTTTTTATTTTTAAAGGTTTTTTTATAACTAGGATCATTTCTATTTTTCTATTCCTTTTACAATTTACTCTACTCTTCTTGCATTATAATCCAGTGACATTAGCCTCTTTCCTGTTCCTCACATAGAGTATTATATCTTGCAAAGCAGTGCATTTTCACTGGTTGTACCCTATACCTCAATCCTTCTACTTTTGAGATTCCTTGACTTCTTTCAAGTGCTAATTAAAATCTAACTTCTGAGAAAAAAAGGCCTTTATTAGTAATCCTTAGTCCTAAAGCTTTCCCATTATGATCACTATCAACTTACCCTATATTAAGAGGAATGTTTTAGGAAACACTAAACAACAGACTCACAGGCTCATTGAAAAATATTTTTATATAACCCATTTTTCAGCTTAATTTTCTTTGTTATCATCTTCCCTGTCTTCAGTCTGGACCATCATTTGCTCATAATTATACATCAACCCTTGATTTATAGTATTTGCCAATATATACTATGTAAATACAATGACATTTTAACAATTGTCTTTCATGAACCATGTCAAACTGGTTCCAGCACAGGTTTTTTAATTGACTCTCTCAGAATTGAATATGAAGAGAAAAATGGGCTACACTAACTTTGAGAATTAATATAAAATTGACTAATTCTTGGCAGAATTCTAGAATATATTACATAAGAGATGCCCTGGGAAATATCATAAAAGGGATCAGTGAAGAGAAAAAGTTAATATGAATTCAAAAAGAACTTGGATGATCTTCACACTTATATTTGAAAGAGTTACCAAACTGATAAGAGAAAGGAAGACTAGTTAAATTTCTCCAAAGCTTTTACACAAATGTTCACAGGCTAAATGGAGAGATATGAGGTTGGCATTAGGTACCAGCAAAAAATAATAAATAAAATAAAGTATTGTAGTGGAAAGAGTAATGAATTTGAAGTAAAATGACTTCAGTTTAAATCCTTGATATATTCCTACTTATTGTGTATGATCTTGATAAGTGAATCATTCTCTAGGTCCCTAATTTCCTCATCTAGAAAATGAGAGGGTTGAAGTAGGTGATCTCTGAAGTTCCTTCCAGTTCTAGACTTATGGTCCTACAGCCAAACCCATAATACAGTAATTAATTGTCTGAGGTCAATTTGGGAAAATGAAACATCAAAAACTTATAGAGAAGTACTTCAAAGATGTGTTTTTTTGGTTCTAGGCTGCTTAACAATGGCACAGTTACTTGAACAAATTTGATTTAATAGCATTTTTGTGAAATTTATAGAAAATATTAATTTTGAAGAACTATTTCCATGATTGAAAAACTCTAGAAGGCTAAAGTATTGTGATAAAAATTCAGTGAAATGAAATCTAAATGAGAAAAATATTTCAAAAATCCTAAGTGATAAAAAGAAGCCAGGGGAGATTAAAAATATATAATAGTTCTTTTCTGGTGGCAAAGAACTGGTAATAAAGGGAATGCCTATCAAATGGGGAATGGCTGAATAAATTGTGATATGTGATTATAATGAAATACTATTGTGCTATAAGAAATGTTTTACCACAAAACACTTTTACTAGCATCTTTCAAAGGCATTATCTTGTAATATTAGACATTATAGTTTTCTGTGCCAAGGGCTTGTCCTTCTAATATACCATAATCTTCATGATTATTTCTTGTTCAAAGATATAGAGAAGTGTCAGTTGTTTTTATATGTGCCATTGTGAGTATTTTAATGAAAGTTCTTTCCGTATTTTAAATAGAGTTAAAATAGAAATATTCAGTTGATTTACTGCTTATTATTCCTTTATTGATAATGTTCTATGGACTATTGAAAGGTAAGATAACTGCTTTTTTGAGGTTGAAGAAAAGATTTAGAATGCAAGCCCATTTTCTGTAGTTTTAATGAAATCAAAATTTGGTACAACTCCAAAAAATTAAGGTTAACAGAAATGATACGGATGTCATTCTGTACAATGTGATATTATCTCCTCTGCTAGGTCTCCATATTTTGAAAGCTTTCCCTTCAATGTATAAATAGTATTAGGAATGGCAACAACTATTTAAAAACATTGTTCTTAAATGGTTTTTTTGTTTTTTTTTAATGAAACAATGGAGCATTCGGGCAACTGGAGGTAATAAATCAGTCTATTATAAATAAATCAGATGATATTCTGATTATAGGAGAGCTTATTGATAGAATTTCCTAGGAAATTTTGATGTTTGTATTCATGATAGAAAGATTTATCATCTGCTGGTGCATATAAAGACTTCAACAGAAATTAAAAAGGTACAAAATCCTTACAAACTACAGCAATGCATTTCACCAATGCTACAGATGTTATATAATCTCCATTAATCATTATCTACAAGTTCCTCAAAGATAACATTTCATATCTTCTTGTGGTAATAACCTGCTCCTGAATTGTCATTATAAATGCGTCCTTTTTCCACAAAGGCAATTATCTTAAGAATTGATTTGATATTTTTGTTTTATATATATATATATATATATACACATATATGTATGTGTATATATATGTATATATGCATATATATTATATATATATATATATATATATATATATAGGCAAGGCTTGTGTAGGTATTGCCAATTGAGAGACATTTAATTCCATATTTGAAATCTCTGCACTCTATAGACTCCATCTGAAATTAACTGTGTGAGCTTACATCTGTCAAATTCAATAGCATGGACCTATTTCCACCTTTTCTATTGCTCAATGAAGTGATAGCTGCTCGTTCCAAAAGTATTTCTGTGGGTTTTTTTCTTAACCAAATCATCATGTTACCAATCCTCTTCCACCTTTTTTGGAAAGCAAATTTTATATATTTGCCTTAGGTGATGACCCCTTTGTTGCATTAATATTTATAGGATTTTACTAGAATTCTTTCCAACTTGCTATGATTCATTTTACAATTCCACAAAGGTACATTAAATAGCAATTTCAAGGGTGTTAATTGTTATGAATGCTTTCTTCCCATTAAATTTTGGTTTCAGAATGCTAGTAAATTCCATTATATTAAGACACAGATTTCTCTTTCCTAAATTTATGTTCATTGTATCTTGCAAAGAATATGTAAGTATTGCTTTTCACTATTAATTCAATGTGACCTCTGGATTCAAGGATGAAGCCCTTAGTCTTTATGTTCATTAGATACAAATAACTTCTTGATATTGGAAAAAAAATCATGTGATAAATATATCCTTTTTGATAGCGCTATATAGCTTGATGTCATCTATGTACATCAAGGATTCATGTGATGTTTTAGTTTAATTCTGCAAACTTATAAGTCATACTTAGTTCAATTTTTAATGGAAATAAGACTAGGAAGAACCATTATGGATTTAAATCACCTCCCTGAAAAATGTCACATTTTAAAAGAATTATTTGGGGCATTATTGCATTAGTGGAATACATGACATTATTATTACCTAATTCTTCTTATCTTTTTCAGATAGATAGAAACAATCCTGGTACCAAATTACTATCTACTGTTATTCTTTTACATTTAACGTTTTATGGGCACTCAGGTGAGTAAATTAATCATATTTTGCAGTTGAATAAAGTTAGGATATACATTCATCCTCTGTAGGTTTATCCTAAGTTTTAACTCTTTTAGCTGACAGGAAAGCAGTAATGTTATGGACCTCAATCTATTTATGATCATTACCATCATTATTATTATTGGCTTACTTTAAATATCTTTCTTGAAGAAAGTCCGATAGAAATGGTCATAGGGCAAGTTACTGTCCTACTCTGATTAGTTCAATATTCTATTAATTTCGGCATCTAGTACAACTTCAGTATCTAGTACAACTTCAGAGGATATAAGTATCAAGGATGATACATGTACTTCATCCAATCTCATTATTAGATTATTATTATTATCTCTCAATGTCTATCACAAAACCCCATTCACAGGTTTATAATTCTGCATATACACTTGCATTTAATAATGACCTTATTATCTTGCTGCAATGTGTTGGCTTTTGCAACTACTTAATCCATTCTGCAAATTGAGTAGACGCTCCTGTTTTAGACTGTTTCTTCTCTCTGGAAAAAAATTGCTTCCAATCTTAAGAAGGCATCCTGGGAAGGCAGATGTTATCTATTTCCTTAATGTTCTCAAGTCTGCTTCCAGTTGCTGCTTCTGTTTTCTGCTGAAGGGGCTCAATTCCATTATTTATGATGGGACCTATTCAAATGCCAAAAACATAAATAGAAGCCAGTGCCACACGAGCGGCTCGAGGACGGAAGATTCTACGGCAAGGTATATTATTGTGATTACTAATGGCCTCTTCCCAGTATGAATCTTCTTTTCAGGGTGTGGGACTGTCTTTGAAATCAACAGGAACTCTGCATGTCGAGGCAGAGATGAATGCTGGGAGCGTAGAACCTGCTATTATTCTCAAAGCATCCTGGGAAGTGTCAGAAAGCATTCTGGGGGCATCATTCAAAATGATGAGTTGCAAGAATTTCAACGTGGGCCATGGAAATGAGAAGGCTTACTTCTCTTGCCATAGATGGAACACTGACTTTTTATTTGTCTGCTATCTTTTTCTCCCTCCAAAAAAGTATATCTTTTATGAGAAAGTCAAATTGGCTTTGTCTCCTAGTCAAACGTTCCTCACAGAACAAATGAGGCTTTTTTTTTTGGTTAAATTACAGAAACATTGAAAGATTTATGATTCTACTGGACAAAATCCTTTTGTTTTAAATAGTTGCCATTTTCCATGAAGAAATCAGACACCTTGTTGGTGTTTTCATATAGTAAACATAAGGTCACTGAAAGGAAACAGGCTAGATGAAAGATCACCGTGGTATTAAATTACTTCCATCTGCAAACACTGAAAATCCTGGAGACATAAAAAGAGAAATTCTGCATAGAGCCCTTAAGTGTCATGTTTTTGGACTTGAAAAAAGTTCTCTGCTAAGGACTTTATTCTACTGCCAAGATCAAGAAACATGAAGTCGTGATGCAGTAACTGGACCATGTCAGAAGTGTTCTATGGTAGAAGCACATATCTTTATTCCACTATTATTGCGCTTCAGTTTTGTCCTAGAGTTTCTTGGTATATTGAGCTAAACAAGTGGATGACTAAAATCTGTACTTAAGGTCAGGAGATTAAAAAAAATCTCTAAGAGGTCACCAGGCATAATCTCATCATTTTACAGAAGAGGAAACTGAGATCTTGAGAGGCAAGATGACTACTAGGTCAAAAGTAGGACTTGAACTCATTGTTTCTGAGTCAAACACTTTACCCATTGTCCTATACTATCACTATACCAGATATTTCTTTATTGATTATAAATTATTCATGTTCTGGGTTTTAACTTAAAGAAATATATTTTAGGCAGTTACTTATATTCAAAATGTAATTCATCTTAATTAAACAAATTAAATGGGGAGGGAAGATAAAAAGAGGCCTAGATTTGTATTTTCATGACTATCAGCAATTTCCAATCAGTAAATGTCTCTTTTACTGATTATAAGATATTTATGGGTCAGATCTGAATTGTAAATTATTTATGTCCTACTTATATGTGAAATGTAATATAAATTATTTAAAATATACCAGTCCTTTAAGATTTATGTTTTCTATAAATTTGAAAAGAATGGTAGGTTGGCACCTACCCTATGAATTATAATATTAGAAAGTTACAGAAGTGAGAAATTAAGCCCTTGGCCAATAGTCACACAGTGTATCAGGGTTGGTTATTTTATTTGAACTCAGATCTTCATGACTACAGGGCTTTCTATGAATTAAATCACTCTCAAAATTTGAAATCATAATATAAAAAGAACACCAATCTCTCATATATTTTCTACTTTTTAATACATATCATATGAATTCTTATGCTGCCTTTTATCATCAGATATTAAAACCTTCTCTGTAATCATTTTTTCTCTTCATAGTTCTTAGAATAGGAATTTAATGACATAGTAAAAACACTATGGAATGCAATGTACAAATTTTATGGTAGCTTGATATATCTTGATATATCAGATATCACTCTCATAGGCTCTTAAAGAGAAAGTATAATAATACAATAAAGTTATAATGTAAGAGAAAATAATGTGATAAAATATAGTGATATGGCATGATAAACATATATATTATATTTAATATAACATAAACATAATAAAAAATTTTAAAAATATAGTGAAAATTGGAATTTCTTCCAGTCAGATCAATTTCCATTTAGGTAAGTAGAGGTCAAAATAGAGGAATCACCAAGATCACCTAGTGACTTGCAGAAATCAGAATCAAGCCTAGGTCTTCTGATTCAAAACAATATGCTTTCATTGTACTATATTCTCTATCATCAACAATCTTTCAGTGATTATGTTTGTTTCTTTTTTTAATTTAACCTTTTCATTTAAGAGCTCTGTGTGTGTCTGTGTAACTATTATTTTGGGTAGTATATATTGTTCATGTTTCCAGTTTATAGGGAATAAAACTGAAATCCAAATTAGTGGTTACAAATTAATGTACAAAGCAGACAATTCTCAGATATCTACTATATCAAGCTGGCAAAAAATTTGTCTATTGCATTCCATGGCACTTTTTAAATATGTGGTCAACTTCTCATTCCAAGAATTATGGAAAGATAAAAGTGATCACAGTGATGGTTTCAATATCTGATGAAAAAATACAGGATAAGAGTTCATATGGTATATCTTAGGAAATAAAAAATGTTTTTTTTAATACCACAATCTATTTTGTGAAACCAAATACATGTAACTTTGATGTAAATGGAAAACTAGTTGTTTTCTCTACCTTTTTGTGTTATGTAATTTCCATTTATCATCATGACAACCCAATGAGAAACTTATCACAATACCAATTTTATAGTTATGACAAGTTACATGACTTATACAAGATTATATTACTAGTTAGCATATCATGCTGACTCACATGTTTATGTCTTGATACATACATTTTAACTAGATCCACTGAAAGGTGGATCTAGAAGACTTCAATAAATATCAGAAATGTATTCTTTCGATATTGTCTATTCCTTCCACTGTGTTACTCTAATGTGGTTCTCATAGAATTATACAAACTATAGAAGAATGAATGGGAAGATAGCATGATGAGGAAAAAGAGGATTGTCTTTTCTATTTGTCAGTGATTATTTTTTCACCACCATTAGTGTTAGTATTTGCTACAAGGGAAAAGTAACGAGAGTTTCTGGCAGTGAGACAGAACTGCAAATTTTGGAAATATTGGCTACAGGTTCTCTCTGGCTCCTTTCCAGGCAGCCTGAAGATATTAGCAGAGAGATCATCAAAAGGAACCACCTTTGCAGTCGATATCATGGCTCCCAAGGGACCTGGCTTCATAGTTGAGAATTCCAGAAAGTTGTCTGGAACATAGTAAAACCAGAAGCTCCCTTTGATAAGATTTTCCTCTCAGCTTCTGAAGAAAGGGAAGATAAAAGATGATCCTGAGAAAAAGTTCAACTGCTTCAAAAGAAATCCATGTGGTTTGTCCACAGTAAGAAATTGTCCCAAAAAAAGAGGACAGCTGCTGGCCAAAGGAAGGTCCAAACCTCTGTGGTCACGAGCTCAGGGCCACTAATTAGAGTTTTCGGGGCTTCTGAGCTAGCTGGCTATTTAGAATCAAACCTCATGTCCTTCTAGATGCTCATTTGTCTCCAGCTGTGACCCATATTCCATGAATCCAGTCCAACCCAAAGGAAGCAGGTATTTTCCTTCCTTTACTTCTCACATCTCAGTCATCTAATTGTAGGAGAGAGAAATTCCTCTTACAGTAAAGATTTCTTTTGACAATTTAAGGAGGGAGGGAGGGTGAACTCTCTAACTCACAGAGACACTGTGATTTTCAACATAATGTATTAACTCATACTGGTGTACCATTTAACTGCTTACAAAGTACTTATCTCCCTGCAATTCTGTGTGAAGGATCAAATCTTCATTGTCTGTTCCAATACTAGCCATATATGAGAACTATGTTTATCCAGATGACCTTATTATATATAAGAGAATCCCCCTTCCATTCTTTTCCCTGTAAACATTGCACTAGATATTTTCCTGGCCTGTGGCAAACAGTTGTGGGCAGTGTATTTTTCAGTATTGTACTTGATATTTGAATGTGGAAGATGACTGAAAGAAAGAGTTTAAGGCAATGCTTTGTCCTACTGAGTCAATTCATTGTTTTAATAGTCAAAAATCAGTATAGTCAAATTTGATAATCTCTCTAGTTTTCAGCTAATTCTATGATGTTGCTCACCGTTTAATATCATTTACAAGTCTGCTTTTTCCATAACAATTTGACCTAGGATTGCTCTTTTCTATCACATCTGATTATTCAAAAATCCCATTTGGGATTTTCTGGGCAAAGATATTGGAGGGATTTGCCATTTCCTTCTCCAGCTCATTTTATAGATGAGGAAACTGAGGCAAAGAGAAGTTAAATGACTTGCCCAGGCTCACACAGCTGGTAAATATCTGAATCCAGATTTGAATTCAGGAAGAAAAGTCTCCCTGTCTCAAAACCAGCGCTCTATCCCCTGTGCTACCTAGCTGCCCCTCACAAGGGTGCTAACTACAATTAGATCATTCTGAGGAAATTTTCATAAATATGGGTAAGTAGACACGAGTCGATAGTTATCAATATTATCTCTTCTTTTAATAATAATAATTTCTATATTTTCCCCAGATAGTTGATCTTCTTTGCTTTTTCAGATATTTTTGGAACCTACCACTCAGTTCTCTCAAGATTCTCTCACCTCTCACTTGAACCTCCTATGCTTATTTGGTCTCTGCCAACTTTCCCATTCTATCTTTATTTTCTCTGCTGCATTTCTTCTTCTCATAGAGTACACTGAAGGTAATAATGTTCAAGTCCAAATGTGGCAACTCCTGTTTCAATGATGGGGAATAAAATTGATTTTTTTCTTTAATAGAAATCTTGATAGATATTTTCCTTTTTTCCATGTGTTCTTTTTCCTTTCTTTAGTTCCATCTTTACATACTTTTAGACTTAGTTCAGTCCCCCATACTCCCAAGCTGTCAACTTGTTTTTCCCTCACCCCTTTGCTCTGCTTTATGAGGTGCCACTGATTATAATCTCCTACAAGTTTCTTCTATAAAATTGTATGAACTAATTTATATTCTAAACCAGTGTTGCTCTTGCTTGCCTGCCATATTTCCACCTGGCAAGAAGCTCAAGTGTTTTCTGGCTGAGGCAATTTTTAGGCTCAATTGGTCTCTTCTTAGTGGCTGCTGATTTACACTGATCAAATTTCCTAAGGAAATCATGCTAGAGTGTTCATTTTCTTTCATCTTTCATCTATTTTCCACTTTTCTATGTCAATAATTTGTTTAAGTTGGTCAGGTTGAAGCTGCCCACATTGCATATCATGTCATTTTTATACTTTCAATTTGGTATCAATTTTAATATAGTCTTAAAATAGTTATCTATACAGAAATTGTTTGTAAGTAGTTACTGTACTGTTTTTTTTCCACAGGCAACACATAAAATCAATTTGATGTTTTGATGATTTTTGGTACTTATGCTAGTTCCTCCAGACTCCTGAAGAGAGTATTCAGAAAACAAATCTGTAAGATAATGACATAGTCGACAAGCCCTTGAACATTCTCATTTTATACTCCTTAAATATATTTCAGTCTATAATACACCAACAGGGAATAGAATTTACCTCTCAGTTTTAAGGAAAGTAGCCAGGACTTTATTCTTCTCTGGGTTCCCTTCCTGCCTTTCCTAACTGTTTACCTCTATGGATACCATCCCTTCCCACCCTTTTATTTTTTTTTTTTTAAAGAACTGTCTTTTTCTATTAGAATGTAAGCTCAGGGAGGGCAGGGGCCATCTCTGCTACTTCTTTATTTGTATTTCTATTGTTTAGTACTGTGCCAGGGACATGCTCATTATTTCATTGGCTTGAATTAACTTATACCTTACTTTGCATTATGACTTGAATAATAGCCCATTTTACTTTCATGTGCAGGAAGCTTAGTTGCTCCTAATTGTCTCAAAGATAAAATGCAAACTCCTCTTTTGGTTATCTAATCCCCTTTATTTTATGGATCCTCTTTGTCTTTCCAGATCAATTACATGGTATTATCTCTTGTAAACTCCAATTTCCAGCAAAATATATAACAAAAATCCCATCTTCTCTCCCCACTTTTTTCCCAAGTTGTCCTCCAATCTTGGAATACATTTTTTTTCTTTTAATTTCTCTTTAGAATATCTAGTGGGCATAAGGGGTGTTCAGGAGGACTAGCACTTCTGATGTGAGAGCTTGGCCAGCTATTTATTCCATCCCCTTCAGTGCCCATCTGATTCATCCAACTCACACCTGTGGTTCCAAGAAGCTGTAGCATGCATGATGGCCACACTGAAGGCTGATGATTTTGTATAACTCTTTGTCACTTAAATCCAATTTGCTCACAAGTAAAGATACTCCTCTGATGTCATTCATTGGTCCTCTTTGAAAATGAAGGCAAAACAACAGCAGAATATCTAGCTTCTTACTGGAAACAACTAAGGTTCTCTTTACTGCTCAAGTGGCCAGTGATCCTTCTATCCATATTCCTTTGTATTAAATTCACTCATAATTGATCATTGAATTTCTATGTGTTTTCTCTGAATAAAATGGACATTTCTTTTAAAAAAAAACCTGGGGGCATATTATTTTTGCCCAGTGCCCAGCATAGTGCTTGGTACATAATTCACATTTAACAAATACCTATTCAATGAATGAATAAGCTGATTTAATTTGGAGATTTTTATTGAGTTACAATATATAGAACTTCTCTATAACTTCATCCTCTACAATAAAATGTTGGCATACAAGCTACAATTATCTTCATGGTGGTCTTTTCACAAACACTTATCTTGAGCAAAGCAAGATAGAATGACCAAATGGACTAGGAAATTGTTTCTTATTGCCTTGAATTCATAATAAAATGTAGTCTGCCAAAACCTTTATTTGCTTCTCCAAGGAGAATCTGTTAACCATTCTTCTATTTAGCTATAATTTCCTTTGTCTTCTGGTTTCATTTATCGCAAGAGTGTCAGAAGTGATATGATTCATTTCCTTGAATATTATGTCTGCTTCTTGATCAGTGGATAAGGATTTCATGTTTAGAGTATCAACAGAGTAAGTTAATGTTAATGGACAGTCTAAAGATGGCATGATTCTTACTAACTTTTGACTCCTTTTCCAATATTGTACCTCCATCACAGAAAAAAAAAGGATGGAGGCCATAATAGACTAATGAGAATTTCATTTATTGTTTACCTTTGCCAGGGGATGGCTATTCAGGGAAGCCTAGTATCTCTGGCCCCACGGCTGCCAAAACTTTTGGATAGATAGTAACCCATCTTCAGTATACAACTGATCACCCAAGTCTTACCTAAGGCTGTAAGAAGCTAGACTATGTGCAGTGACCACTTCTCAGTAACTCTTTTAGACATATGGGCTAATCCAGATTAAGGGTAACCAACAAGACTCAATCTGTTGTTACCATGGTATCTACCCCACCCCATTCTGTGATGACTTCCTTAGTGGAACAAGCAGGTAT
Organism: Myrmecobius fasciatus; assembly: GCA_023553655.1. Taxonomy (NCBI): domain Eukaryota; kingdom Metazoa; phylum Chordata; class Mammalia; order Dasyuromorphia; family Myrmecobiidae; genus Myrmecobius; species Myrmecobius fasciatus. The sequence continues at coordinate 506,205 of JAJPUD010000019.1, read as the reverse complement.
GAATAATTCATTACAGCAGTCCTTGAAGGTGGCTGATGAAGAAACTATGAAATGTTTAGAGCACAATTAGATATCTCAGAAATCAAGGTCTTCCATTCAGAGCCATCACCAATCATCTTGACTTTTGTCTTGCCAATTGACTCCAATGACTGGAAGAGAGAATGAAGTCCTCTGGGACAGAACACTCACAAATAGGATGGATGATTTGATGAAAATGGGAAAATTTAGAAGCTGTTAAATGAAAAATAAGAACTATACAAAGTTTACCAGCAGGATAGTTTATCTGTCTCTAAAAGGGCAAAACTTAACTCCATCAGACATAAAGTACAAGTGAAGCATAAAATAAAATTGGCTCAATACGAAGGCAGATGAAATACAGTTTTATATACTAATAGTAACAATTAAAAGTGCTTTTATGATGCTTTAAAGGTTATTTATGGGACAAGGGCCTTTGGTGTATCTCAACTACTTGGTACGAGACACATTGATTAGTGATAAGGACATCATCCTTTTATTTAGTATTTTATTTTTCCTTAAATACCTATAGAAATCATTTTAATTCTTTTTTTTTCAAATTTGAGCTTCAGGTTCTATTTCTTTCTCTCTTCCTACCCCATCTCCATTGAGAAGACAAGCAATTCAATATAGGTTATGCATGTGTAATCATGCAAAACATTTCTATAACAGTCATATTATAAAAGAAATCATAAACCAAACAAATTAAAATGAAAACCTCAAGAAAAATAAAATAAAGAAAGTATGCTTCAATCTGTATTCGGACACCATCAGTTCTTCCTCTGGGTATAGATAGTATTATTCATCATAAGTCCTTCAGAGTTGTATCTTTTTTTGCTGAGAATAGTGAAGCAATTCACAGCTGATCATTTTACAATATTGCCGTGACTTTATACACAATGCATTTCACTTTGCTTTAGTTTATGGCAGTCTTTCCAGGTTTCTCTGAGAGCACTATGCTTGTCATTTCTTACAGCACAACAGTATTCCATCATAATCACATGTCACAATTAGTTCCGCCATTCACCAATTAATGGCCATCTCCTCCATTTCTAATTTTTCACTCCCAGAAAAGAGCTGCTATAAATATTTTTGTACATGAAGGTTCTTTTCCTTATTGTTTTTAATCCTTCATGGGATATAGCACAGCATTCCCAATAGTCACCAACCAGAACAAAAGCCAGGGATCATGTAACTCAGATTGAAGTCAATGTCTCTCTAGCTAAACTTCCAACTGAAGAAGAGGTTTTTGAATGCTGTTAGGCTCCTCTTGTGTGGCAAAGCATCTGGTGTTGATTCTATTCCAGCTGAGATTTACGAGGCAAAGGATCCATTCTTACAAAAAGCAACTAAAATTGTCCAGGAAGTCATCCCCTAGGAGTTCAAGGATGCCTCTATTATTCATCTCTAGAAAAGTAAAAGAAATCATTTTTCCTACAATAATCACAGTGGAGCATCTCTCAATTATTACTGGCAAGATTCTCATCAGAACCCTCCTTAATATTCTTAATATAAAAGTTCTCTGAAGAACATTAGGATCATTTTTGAGACCTGGGAGACACTGGCACAGATGGCATGCCTGGGGCAAAGCAGGCACTGTGTTCTATGGGCAACGCAGAATTTTAGTGACTCAAAAGAGATGTGAGATGAGCAGATTTGGGACCTCTGCACTCCAAGCAACCCTTTTGGACTATTTGTGCCCAACCTGTGCTAGAGCCTTCAGGGCTAGCTAGGGCCTTGTATTGGTCTGATAAGTAATAGTCAGACACGACGATGTCACATTGGTCCTCTTCAGACCCAAAAGGCAACAACTCTACCCTCATGGCCACAGCATTCATAACAAAGTGGGCAATCTACTGACTGGAAACCTCTCTGTGCTAAGTCAGGCACCGTTCATTGTTGGGACCATACAGCAAGCTTTTTCAGCATGCAATCAATATAATCTATGAACAGTTTATAGGAATTGACTAAATAAGAAACAGCAAAAAGCCTCTGCACAAGGAGATGTTTAATGATGTAAGGGGTGGTTGACTCCAAAGGAACAAAGAGAGTGCAATGGGTAGAATTGCTATTATTTCCACACTAAGATACTCCCTCATTTTGTTTCCACCTCTACCTTTAGACAACAGTTTATCATTTTATATTTAAAAATATAAACTGAGTGTCATTACCTATCTATTACCATAAGGCACTGGAATTGGATTGGATATGGCTTCCCACAAGCTGTTTCTACCAAAACTCATAGGATGGAGCAATGGGAGGTCATATTATGAGTCCAACCTCTCCTGGCTCCTGAGATCAATCCAGAAAAATTGTAAACACTGAAATAGAAACTTACTTTCATAAGAGAAACAAAGAATCTTCAGTGTTTAAAGCTATGAATGTTTAACCAGTCACTTGGCTGAATGCAGAGATGGGGTCCCCCCCCAGGATTGGAAGAGAAAGAAACTCACATTGAATGTGTCAATCAGGCATCAACAGTAGCAAAGAGACTTTCATAATCTAAAAGCAGTATAGCTCACCAATATCCAAAGTCAACCAAAGAAAGTGGAGGACTTTATAAGTCTCCAAAATTTCTGATAGGATATGGAGCAAACATGGAGCAAACCATAGTAATACTTCAACCCTGTTTTGTTTCTTTTTCTCAAAGTTTCTTTGCATGGTATAGCCATTAATTTGATTATCTATTCAGTGTCATTGCCATTCAAAGTAAAGGGCAAGCTAAGCTTGTTCAGAGCATCAACCCACTGGAAAAGTGCCAAACCACCCTCTTTTAACATTTAATAGACTGCTTCCTGGACAATTTACTACTTCTTTTTATATTCTGCCTCCTAGCCTCATTGGCAACCCAATGCCCCATCCTATAATCCACTATTTTTTTTCAGATTTTGTATTAATTCTTCTCATTGCCTTTAGCTTTGATCATTAAGGAAATGGGTCAAATGAAAGGGAAAATATCATCCTCATTCAAGAATAGAGTTATAACAAATTGTTTTATAAGGGTTTTATAAGGATTAAATAAAATATATTAAGAAGTATACAAGATACAGAATGTATGGTAGCATTATTATATTTATCATATCTGTCCTATCTGATTGAACATCCATAGAAGGAAGGAACTGTGTTTTTCTTGTGGGCTTACCTTCCCCCTTCATAGTTAGAGCAGTAATTTGTTGTGACATTCAATAAATATTTCCTGAATGAATATAATGGTATGATATCTTCCTTCTCCTAAAAATATAGGAAAATATATACAGAAATGTTAAAAAATGGAAACAAAGACAATTTATCATTACAATAGCCATCTTCAGTTATTTTAAATATCATGTGGAAAAAAAGATATGCTTTATTCTTACTAGTTCCAAGATGGAAAATGAGAAAGAGTGACTATTGTGAGCAATGTTTTTGGTTCAAATTAATGTAGAACTTCCTAAAAATTTAAAATATTCAAATGAAATGGGCTGCCTTATAAGTGCAAAAAGTCAAATGAAAAATCTACATGTGGAAGGTGTTAAAAAGTGAGGCTAGATAGTCACTGATTTTTTCAGGGATGCTATACATCATGTTATATAGAAGTTATACACATGTTGAACAATGAATTTAATCACAGGGTTGGAAGATACCTTACAGGTCAATGATTGCCTAAACCACCAATCTAAGATTCTATAATTTATGTCTTAGAAAAGGTCAGAAATTATAGATTCTAGGTTGATTATACAATTCTTAAAGATGGCATTGATAAAGAAAATCATCAATATATCTTTATGAATCTTGGATAAATATGGAGAGCTAATCAATTCCACAATCTTTTGCTTGTTGATCTTATTTGATCTTAAATTCTGTTTGTCTTCATTTGTGCAATTCATTAGAAGAACTGGGATATTATGCAGATATAGAGTGCTTTGAAAATCTAAAGGCCCTAGACATTCATCAGCTATCATTATTAAATGACTATAGAAATAAAGGAGGCTTCAGTGCAATGAGTATACACCCTGTAGTTTTTTACTCTCCAGTTATTTACTTTCAGCATAATAGGTACCTAAGAAATTTAGAAATGGATCCTCTTACATCATGCTAACCATCTAGCAAACTACCAAAGAAAGCTTCCTGAGGGGTTAGTGCCTAAGAAGCTAGTGTATTTTTTTAAAAAATGGTGCTCTGCTGTGATGTTACTGCACAAACTACAGCAATAAACATTGATTTATTAAGCACTGTGTGCTAGGTGTTTAGAAAACCAGGAAAAAAAAAGGAAACAAACTTTGACCTCGTGAAGTTTCCATTCTATTGGGAGGGTTTGTATTCTATTATAAACTATAAAAAAGCAGCTGGGTGAAAAACATAATTGGATTTATCAGAGGAAGCCAAAGTAAAATGCTAGAATTTCTATTCCTTTTTAGTTCCTGTAGAGATCGGTCACAGAAAGTATAGGGTGGGGTTTGTCCCAAATTGTTTTTTTAGTAATATAGCACTATCTTTTGGAACTCACGAGTCCCACTGTTTATTACAAAAATAGCAAGCTTGATTTGAAAAGTTAGAATATGCTCTCCATACTTCTAGGAAAATGTATAGATAACTATAGTCCCAACTAAGTAATACAGCAATCTAAGATTTAACCATACTGCCTATAAAAAGGGTTTCAAAATAATCAAGTTCTTACACTATAGTTGTCCTCAAGCAACTCTGATCCCATTCCTTTCCTCTTGCCTTTACTTAGATAATCCCATTGATTTCTTTTTGCATTCAAGATATCTAGTCATCCCTAATCATTTTACATTCATGTTTTCACTCTCCTTTAAACCACAGAATTTCCTACACATACACCAATAAACTAAAACTCATTGACAAGAGATTTACTTACTTAAAAATGTCTTTTTCCTAACTTTTCTCCAAATTTTTGCCCTCTGTTCCATATATTCAAAACATTTATTTCTTCTCTTCCACATGACAGGATCATATATCTATTGTTAGAAAAGATATCAGATACTGTATAATCTAACCAATTATTTTGCAGATGAAGAAATAGATCATGTGAAATCTTAAGTAAGTTGTTGAAGGTCACTCAGGTAGTGAGAGAACTAAGATCAAAACTCAGTTCTCAATGTTCTAGATTCTGCAACAAAGTTCAATGCAAGGATTAGGGGAAAGGTGTGAAAAAGAGGGAGGGTTTTAAAGGGGGGGAGAACTGTTAGAGGGAGGTGGTCATCAAAAACAAAATACTGGGGAGGGGGGAAGGGAGTAAGGGGAAAGGGAAGAGAAAAAACAAAGTTCAATGCTTTTTCTATGGAACCATTGAAATACAAGCATTAGAATTGCTTCAGAGAGGCAGCATGATGTGGTAGAAAGAATACTGGATTTAGAATCAGAAGAATCAAAGCTTTATGGGATGTTAAATAAGTCATTCAAAATCTCTGGATTTAATTTTCCCCAAAGATGAAAAAATAGGGAATTTGCACCAGGTTATGCCTTTTTCTAAAATTTTCATTTTTATATCTATTAATCAGACAATAATATTTATGAAAAAGAATTAAATCCATTTAAATTGACTGAAAATTCAATATGAATCCAATGTAGTGTTTCCTTAAAAACAAATAAGAAAACAAACAAACAAATAAAAATAATGTAATGTATGATTAAATTAAGAGATACACAATTAAATAAATGGCCAGTGCCCAGAAAAAAAAAAAAGAGGGGAATCTAGAACCATGGATTCCATATTGGACTAGAATATTTCTAATATAGTTTCCAACTATAAAATCTCATAAAGAATTATAAGTTTATGCCCAGATGATACAGGAACCAAAACATCAGATATAAAAACAAAATGTTTGGTACATCCAAATAATTAGCAATCATGTAATATATAAATTATAGGACTGATTATGTATCATCTTCATCTGACACAGACCCAAAAAATCAATCAGTCATTCAACAAGCATTCAGTCCTGCTCTAAGCTCCAGTGATAAAAATAATATAAAGATATCTACTCTCAAGGAGCTTTCATTCTAATTGTTGGACGTAGTGTTATAAAGCTAGAAACATCTTTTTTTATAAGGTATAAGTATTTATAACACTAATTCAAAAATCAAATCTTCCTGTCAACAATATAGCTTTATGAACATCAGTTTACTATTAATAACTCTACACAAATAGTTTGATGAATGTGCAGTCTCATATGGCTTGACATATACTGTCAAATTTAGATATACTCTAAAATTAATATAGTTGCCATTTGGAATCCCATTAAACCTATCACTCAACATTTCCATTGCCCTTGTTATCTGTAATTTTGCTTCTTTCAAATTCATGATAACCCCAAGATAATTAGTAAACCATGAGAATATTAGTGTTTAAATAGAATGCCATCTTAAGCCAGAAATTATTTGGAATATATTAAAGAACTACACAATATCACCAAAGCCATCTAATTTGATAACATAAGATAACAAATATAGTCCCTGTTAGTTTTTTGATATCACTTCCCAATAAGTCATTTTTCTACATGCACCCAAAGAGAAACTTCCATGGCAAATAAACAGTTAAGTAAAACAAACTGACACAACAAATAATCCTAACAAAATACTTAACATTGAACACTCTCAATGACCAATCTTTTTTTGGAAAGAAACAAAAGACTTTTCATGTTTAGCCATCTCATGTAAATATATGGTCAGTGAATGGATATGTCTCCAACTTCTCCAATTTATTCTAGATAGAGTTAACAAACTGATATTCCTAGTGCTCAGGTCTAACCATGTCACTTTTATACTTAAAAACAAACAAAACAAAAACAAACAACAACAAAAACAAAAACACTAATGATTCCTTATTACCTGGAGGAGAAAGTGCAAACTCTCCTTTCTGGGATTCAAATTCTATCATCATCTATTAGCATTACAATGTTCAACAACTCATTATGAATTAATGCCATTCATATACTCTGCTTTACAACCAAAACAGTCTATTTGTTGTTCTTCATATGTGATGATATATCTCCTGTATTGTACCTTTACAGGAGCTGTTCCTCATGCCTGCCTGACATATTCCTGCTTCACTTCAAAATCTCTTATTCAAATCTCATTTCAAGTACCATCTTCTATAAAAACAATCAGACAATTTACAATGTTTCCTCTGTTGAATTATACCACATTTTTCAAATGCTAATCCCCATTTTTATTTCCCTTATGATTTTAGATTTTTTTTTAATTTTAATTATATTTCATTCTAAAAATAATCTCAGTTACTTATTATAGCATTAATTATATGAATTTATTTTACTTAAATCATTTTATTAATATAAGTATGGTCACTATGAACAATTAATGTCTTCCCAATTATTTTTGGAAGTAGTTTTATTTATTCTGTATACATTAATGTATCTACATGATATCTTTCCTCTCAAAATGTACATTTCTTAATAACAGAATTGTGTTTTTTCCCCTTTTTTATCCATAGAACAATGCCTAGCCCACACTATTTGATAGATCCTCATTAAATGATTTTGCACAGATATAGAGTTTTGATGACTTTATGAAGGTTTTTTCCCCAGAGAGAAGAAAAGTAAAATTTAAATTATATATGTGTGTGCATAGAGAAATATCTATATATAAGTATATCCATAGATATATAAATAGATATACATCCCTGTGTGTGTCTTTCTTTCTCTGTGTATATGTATAAAGATAAATAGATATAGATATAGATATATCGCACTACATATATATACATATATATACATGTATATATATATATAATTTCTCACTTGTAGGATTTTTAGTATTTCAATTGTTCTTGAACTTAGTAAATTTAAGAATTATTTATTTAATGCTTTTCTAGTTTATTTTTTAATCAAGTCTCCAATTCCTTTGGTTTTCTGTTTCTTTTAAAATATGAGTGTTTAGAGATAGGCATTTTTTCTGTAAAGGCTGCTTTAGGAGAATCTATTATATTTTGCCTTAGTGTTCTTTTTTTCAAATGTATATGTACATATGAAAAATAGCATATCTAAATGAAAAATATAAATATACACATATCTGTGTATATATGTATGCATATAGTTGGTCTTTGATCCATTCTTTTGGCAGGATAAAATTATTCTCTATTTAAGTCTGAATTTTTGTTCATATTTTCATCATTTATTACTATTTGATCATAATACGATCATCAAAAATGAAAGATATGTCTGAATTTTGCCTTTGTTTATGCATTATTTCTACATGTGCTGTGGCCAGTTTTTATAAAGGTGATATGTGATGCAAGGAAAAAAACAAACCTAAAATTTCTATTTAATGATCACAGAAAACCTAAGAGGTCATTTTCTCTCTTAATATATCATTCTTTTCAGATAGCTATTTTTTTTGTTGTTTTCCTTCAAATTAAATCTAAGAAGAACTTTCTGTGTAGTATTCTCATTTTGCATATGAAGAAGCTAAAACTCAGAGACATTCAGTACATAGAATTAGATAAGACAATTATGTGCATGGAAGAGCAGAAATCCAATCTCATAAATTCTGACTTTGAACAACCAATATACTAACAGCATGGATTGGAAAAGGGAATGTAAACTAAGTATAATTAAAGGTCAGCATCTTTTGATACTTTTGTACTTGCTCAGTTTTCAGAATAATTATAGCAGATGATATTTCTTATTATGATCTTATCCTATTAAAAAAAACCCAAACAACAAAATAAAAATGTGTTTAAAACTGTTATATATGTATAATCTATATGAGATTGCTTGCCCTCTTGGGAAGGGGAAAGTAAGGGAAGAAAAAAAAATTAGAACATAAAAACTTACAAAAAAAGATAATTGAAAACTATCTTTACATATTTTTGGGAAAATAAAATGCTATTGAAGGAAAAAGTTGTTAGCATGTTCATAGAGCTCTCTTTTCATTACCTCTGCCATTCTCAATCAAGTGTTGCTGGGGCACTCTAGCACTGAAAAACAAAGTGTTTTTCATTGCCAGCCCTATTATTAGATTATTTGTCAATTGTCATAATAACTAAATAGGCTGAATTCCTCCCACATGAAAAGGATTCAAGAACAAATTCTTTGAATCCATAATAAAACAAAATGAGACAAAAATCAGACAATAGATTCTTATGTGATACACTCCTACACCATTCAAAGGAGATGATGGGGAAGGGAGAAGCAAAGACCAAGCCAATTGTTTCTTTCAATTTTGCTGTAAGGCAAAATTCTATATGATCTACATCATTCAGAACACAAATTCAAGCTTTTCTACTCAACTACATTTTTTTTTCAGGGTGAAAATCCTTTGAAAAGTCAGTAGTGGCCAAAGGGGGGGGGGAACAAGTGGAAACCCAGTTTTTATACAATTATAGGGTGAGTATATTCAATCATGGACCAATTTAAATTAAATTTCATTAGAATTGCCATAACATGCTAAAAGAGATAAGATGAGAAGGACTCTGAAAGGATTCAAGACCAGAATCAGGATCCCTTTGGAGAAAAATTACAGTAAACTAAACCAATTTATTTTGTTTTGGCCACAGTTGTACAGCTGCAACCACAGTCTATTTATATAAAAACTAGTTGCCACCAACTTCCCTCTTAATTCATTCCTTTAAGAACAACATTTAAGCCATGCATGGTAGTGGCTATCTGCAATCCCAATCACCAGAGAAACTAACACTACCAAATATATTCAACTTAATAGTTTTGAGCTGCAGTGGACTATGTTGATAAGTGGTTATATTTGGTTTTTCATCAATATTGTGAGCCTCTTGGTGACAAGAGACTAACAGACCAACTAACTGGATTTTTAGTTAGTCATTTTTGGACTCTGAATGGTATAGGAGTGTATCACAGAAAAAGCTATGCAAAGATTGATGAAATGGCCCATTTTTGAAATGGAAATGAAACTGATCAAGAGACTCCCACTGGTGATGAGATAAATAGTCACTGTACTTCTTTCCTGGTAAAGAAAATGAACCCCTGTCTTAAAGTTTTCTCATATATCTATATGTAAATACCTATATAGACAGTTCAATTGATATCTTTTTTTTTTGGTCAATTGAACATCATTTCCATTTCAATCTATTTTAGAAGACCATGTTAAAATACATGATATTTGAACAACTTCTTTTAAAAATGTACATCCAACCCCCACCTCAAGGAACTTTGAACTTCTAAAATATTTTTTATCTCCATACCAAAATCTGTCCTAAAATTAGCAAGGCTAGCAAGCAATTTTCAAATCATCAAACTTCTTTCAAAAAAATTCTGAAATTGATATTTGCTATTTTTTTCTTTTAATTTTCAGCTTCTGTCCAAAAATGGTTAAAAATATATATTATCTCTATTTCAGGTCTCTCACTATTTAGATTATTGAACTAGAGAAAACCTAATTTTATAGAATGAAAAATAAAGTCAGAGCCAAGAATAGGTAAATCCTCAAGATCATCTTAAATATTTATATTTCCTACCAAATGAGACTCTTAATGCGCTCCCCTTTATTTTGTTACTTTAATCAAATATATTTACAAGTCATTTTGTTCTTCACAATTTTTATTTTCTGCTTATTTTGTTCCCTTGGATAGAAATTGACTAAATCATTTTGGCAGAAAAAACTCCCAATCTTTCCTCTCTGATTATTCTCCCTAAGGAAGTTTGATTCTGTTCTAGCACTGTTACGAAATTCCAAATCCTAGGGACCTTTTACTCATTCCAGAAAAACAGCAGGTTCAGTCCTTGGTTGATTGAACAGTCTGTTGCCTGGACTCCTACAGGATTGTCAATATCATTTATTTGACATTTAACAGGATCAGAAATTCAGACCTGGAACAAACTTTCAGAATCATCTTATCCAAATTTCTTTCTTTACAAGTGAGGAAACTGATACCCAGAGGGGAAAAGAGGATTGCCTGAGGTCTTTTCTGCAATAAAACAGAAAAGTGATATAGTTGATAGAGAATTAGATTTGCAATCAGGAAGCTGACTTTGAACGCAGCCAAATCCTTTTAGTATCTGTGTGACTCTGGACAGAAATTTAACCTCTGTTTATCTCTGCTTATTCATTTTAAAATGGGGATAATCTCTCAGTTGTGGAAATACAATGAGATATTTTAAAGAACATTGCAAACCTTAGAGTACTATAAAAATAAAAATGCTATTATTATTATCATCATCATTTGTCAATATTATCAGATTTAGGTTCTCAACTTTTGTTCTCTGACTCAAAATGCATGTCAACAATACATTGCTCTACTAAGCAGGTTATCATTGTTAGTCAAGTGAATTAAATTCAATACTCATTTATTTAAATCGAAAATGTGTCAGCTTCCAGTTACACAAAGACAGATAAAACAGTTTGTGCTCTCAAGGTAGCTACTTTCTACTCAATGATACAATATGTGCACAGATATGGAAAATTCAAAATAAATTGAGAAGGGAGAAAACATTGGCAATATGGGAGAAGGGGAAAGGCTTCAAAGAAGAGATAGTACATGAAATCAGCCTTGAAGGTATAATGAGTCTATTGCTGAGAGTGTATTCTAGGCAAGAGAGACAGATTATGCAAGCACTTGGATACTGGAAATAGAACATTCATGAAATAGTTAATAATTTACTTTTTGGTAACAAACTTTATGAAAATGAATAACAAGAGAAAGATTTCAAGGTGGGTTGGAGTCATATTCTATAGCATGGCTATTTCAGCATTTTCCACTTGTGGCCCTTTTTCACCATAGATATATTTAGGTCACCCCGGATATGTAAGTATATAAAATAGGTACACAAATCAAACATTTACTGATATTAAATCACAAAGAAAAAAATATATATATACATATATATATACATATTTACCATTTCATAAAGATGAAAAAATTGAATAGTAATATGATGTTTGGTTTTTTTTTTCATAAAGAATTAAATCTTGGTGGAATATTGGATACTGCCGGATATAGAACATCTTCAGTGTTTTTCAGAGTAGATTGCTAATTTAATTTTATGATCATCAATTCTGAAAATGTCGCTACACATAAATATGTCATACAAAAGGGTAGAAGTATGTTTGAGCCATTTCAGAAATGTCTGGAAATTCTGTCCTAATTTCAAGCCAAAACTCATTTAATGATTTTTTAACAAACTCATTTTAAAAATCTATGTTGCTTGATAAATCAGCAAATTCTTCTTGAAGTTTTGATGACACATGATATCTTTTTTTAAAATTTCAATTGAGGATGGTTAACAAATCTAATTTAGTTTTTTAGTATCCAAATTTGAAGGGAAGTATCTAGGTACTTCAAATGATCAATTTGATCATTTATAATTAAATGATTACAATTAAACCTTTGGGAGGTGGAGTCAAGATGATCAAGGCAGGAACTCCCCCAAATCACTCCAGATTCTTTCAAATAGTGACTGTAAAGAAATTTTAGAGTATCAGAATATTTTTTAAAAAGTGGAGTGGAATATTTTCCAGCTGAAGCTAACTTACAAGGTCAGTAGAAAAGATAAAGACCTGAGGTTGAGAGTCTAGCAGTCCCAGTGTAGCCTTAACTTGGGCCAGGTTCCATGTCAGTAAATTAGGAATGGGTTTAGGGACTTCTGAATCAGCAGCAGTTTTGGTGGCTTCCAGTCCTTTCAGCCCAAAGAAGGTTAGCAAAAAAGGTCTGTGGCAACAAGGTGGGAGCCCCTGGGCACAATCCCAGCACAAGTGCAGCCTCAGCCCTAAAACCAGCAAGCAAGATTCTGTTGTTTTAGCTCACTAGGTCTTACAGCTACAGTGGAGTGGAGACACTCCTAACAATTCCCGGGCAGAAAAGAGTGCTTGGGGTCAAGTCCATAAAAGGATCTCTGAAAATAACTATGCAAAATTTCTGAACCTTTGGACAATGCAACCTCCAGCCTGGAAACATCTCCTCTTTAACAAAGAGTTAAAAACCAAGTAATATGCTAGGAAAATGAACAGACATCAGAAAAAGTTTCTGACCTTAGAAAATTACTATGATGATAAGGAAGATCAAAGGACATACTCAGAAGAAGATACAGTCAAAGCTCCTAAATCCAAAACCTCTAATAATAATAAGAACAAAAGAACTCAACAAAATCTTAAAAAATAAGAGAGATGGTAGAAAAATTAGGGGAAACAATTCAGAGTGGGACAAAATTAAATACAAAAAAAACAATGAGGAGAAAAGTGTCTTAAAAAAAAAAAAAAGCAAAACTTGCCAAATGGGAAAGGAGGTACAAAATCTTACCAAGGAAAATAATTCCTTAAAAATAAAATTTGAGCAAATAGATGCTAATGACTTTATAAGAAATCAAGATACAGTAAAGCAAAAAAAAGTGAAAAAACATGAAGTAACTCATTGGAAAAATGACATGGAAAATAGATGCAGGAGAGATAATTTTAAAATTATTAGTCTATGTGAAAATCATGATCAAAAGAAGAGCCATGACATCATTTTTCAAGAAATGATCAAAGAAACTGCTCTAATATTCTGGAATCAGAGGGTAAAATAAAAATTGAAAGAATCCACCAATCATCTCCTGAAAGAGATTTCAAAATTAAAACTCTCAGGAATGTTGTAGCCAAATTCTGGAATACCCAAATTAAGGAGAAAATATTGCAAGTATCCTGAAAGAAACATTTCAAGTATAGTGGAATCACAATGAGGAAAACACAAGATTTTGCAGTTTCTACATAAGGAAACAAAGAGCTTGGAATATGATATTATAGAGAGCAATGGAACCAGGATTACAACCAAGAATCACCTACCCAGAAAAACTAAGTATAATCCATCAGCGGAAAAAATACAGGACTCAGGAGAAGCATAAGAAGGTAATCAGACTCAAAGAGGTCATTGAAATCTATCTTACCCTACAAGAAAATAGGAGGGAAATGATACAAGAAGCAAGAAAGTTGAGAAAACATAAGATATATTGGGGGAGGGATTGGTCAGTAGGAAAACATTTTTGAGGATGGAGAAGGTGAAAGGATAGAGAGAATAGAATAAATGGGGGGAGGAATAAAATTAGTAATAGTAATTGTGAAAAAGAATTTTGAAGCAAGTTTCTCTCATAAGGACTCTTTTCTCAAATACAGAAGGAAGTCAAATTTATAAAAAATAAGAATCATGCCCCAGTTGATAAATGACCAAAATACATGATCTGTGCCCCAAGGGCTATAAATGCATGCATATTCTTTGACCTAACCGTAGAACTTACTAGGCATCACTACAAAAATAGATTTTTTAAAAAGGAAAAGGAACTAATGTACAAAAATATATATAGCAACTCTTTTCTCAGGGGAAAAAATGGAAACTGAGAGGATACCCATCAATTGGAAAATGGCTGAATAAATTATGGTATGTATTTTTGATGTAATATTATTATTCTATGTGAACTGATGAACAGGAGGCTCTCAGAAAAAAATCTAAAACGTCCTCCATGAATTAAAGAAAAGTGAAATGTACTGTATATAAAGTAATAATGTTCTGGCATGACCAGCTGTAAATGATTTTGCTATTCTCATCTGTACAATGATCTATATCTACTCTGAAGGACTTATGAGAAATATTCTACTCACACCCACAGAACAAATTGTGTCTGAATACAAATTGAGCATGCATTCTCTCTCTCTCTCTCTCTCTCTCTCTCTCTCTCTCTCTCTCTCTCTCTCTCTCATTTTTTCTCTGTAAGTCTCCGTCTCTCTTTTCACTTAAGAATTGTTTTAATTAGGGTGGGAGATCTATATTTACTTTCACAATCTGACTTTTATGGAAATATTTCACATAACTTCACATGTGGTTTCTTAATGGGGGTTGGGGCTGGGGATAAGGGATAGAACCTGGAATTCAAAAATTTTAAAAACAAATGTTAAAAAAAAGTATTCTAAATGTAACTGGGGAAAAATAAATCTTTGGGAGGATTATTTCAATGATAAAATTATATGTAGTTGAATTTCTAAAGAACCATTTCCACCCTATTCTTATATGTTAACATTTTTAGTAAAACTTTCTATTTTATTTTTAACATAAATGTTACAATTTTTATCCTTAAAACATGTTTAAATCATTAAAACCATTAAATCAATATGTTTAAATCATTGAATTTTTCAAAAATATCTGACAAATAACACAGATTTGAAAGCCATTTCATTAGCAGAAAAAAACTTTTAAAATTGCATTTCTGCTCAATAAAAATTGCAATAGATTCATCTTTCCACTTAAATCATCCATTTAAAATTAATTCTTATGAGACTCACCTTACCTCTGAATTTAGTAATAAGATATTATAACCAGAGTCTATGTCTTTGAAATGGGTTGAAAACAAATAACTGGTAAGAGCACAGCTTTTAGTGAATTTAGAGATTTTGGTAGTATAGAGAAATACAACATCTAACTCTGGTAAAAATTTTTTTGACTACAAATGCCTCCTGGGGAAAGGGACCCACATGTGCAAAAATGTTTGTGGCAGCCCTTTTTGTAGTGGCAAGAAACTGGAAACTGAATGGATGCCCATTAACTGGAGAATGGCTGAATAAATTATGGTATATGAATGTTATGGAATATTATTGCTCTGTAAGAAACGACCAGCAGGGCGATTTCAGAGAGGCCTGGAGAGACTTGCATGAACTGATGCTGAGTGAAATCAGCAGAACCAGGAGAACATTATACACAGCAACAAGACTATACGATGATCAATTCTGATGGACACGGTTCTCTTCAACAATGATGTGATTCAAACCAGTTCCTATTGTTCAGAGATGAAGATAGTCATATACATCCAGAGAGAGGCCTGAGGGAACTGAGTGTGGACCACAACACAGCATATTAACACTTTGTGTGAATATTTCCATGCATTTTGTTTTCCTTCTTAGGTTGTTTTTTTTTTTCTTCTCTTTCTAGATCTGATGTTTCTTGTGCAATAAGGTAATTGTATAGATATGTATAGATATATTGCATTTGTCATATAATTTATCATATTTAGCATTTATTAGATTACCTGTCATCTAGGGGTGGGGGTGGGGGGAAGGAGGGGAAAAGCTTGGAAAAAAAAGTTTTTTGCAAAGGTAAATGTACAAAAATCACTCATATGTTTTGTAAATAAAAATCTTTTAATAAAAAAATTAAAAACAACAATAACAACAAAAAACAAATGCCTCCTGATGGATCATGCAGTATATAAAAGTGATGAGTTCATTTCCACCAGCTTTAATTTTTTATATAAATCCAACATTCCTGTCCATCATTGCTTCAGCACCATCTGTACAGATTTCAACACAGTTTTTCCACCGTAAACTTTCATTTGTGGGGAAAAAAATGGATCAATTTTAACATATATGTCTTTCCCTCTTGTGTGCACTTCCAAAAGTTGACAAGACAATAATTACTCATATATGCTTCTTTCATAAAAATATCGTACATTAAGTAACAATTTTGCCATGTTAGACAATCAGTTTTTGATCTAAGTAATTGCAAACTTGGGAGTGCCTTTAAGTCTGATAATTGGTCTTCAATAATTTTAGAAATTCTTTTCAAAACAGTATCATTTGATAAAAGCATTTTATGATTTTCAGCTACATACTTTTTTCCCTTGAATCATTTCTAACATTTAATAGCATCAGACAACATGAGATTTCCCATCACATAGAGTTGTTCAGTTTTTCCAATCAAATAAGAAGTTTTGTAAGATGCAAGTAAACACTTTTCACTGACAATAACAATTTTCTCAAAACATTATTTTTCTTTATTGGAAGATTTAAAAAATTGTTCAAAATATTTCTTTGGTTTATTAAAGTATGTTGCATGCTCTATATTAAGATGCCATTTTAGTTTGGCTGGTTCCATGTTTTCTGCAGCCAAAACTTCATTATAATTTAAGCAAAGAATTTTTCCACACCATTATTATTGTTCTTAGAAGCAAATCCTTATTTCAAAAATGATTCAACAATTTTTTTTTCTTGTCAATTTAGATATACTTCAACTTTAAATTGCAAACTCTGCCACATTGTCATTAGTAATTTTACATTTTACATATGGTAAAAACACTACAACTTATAACATACAATTGTCTCAAGTCTGAGCCAGGCTAGGAGTGTATATTGGTGTTGTATGATATGGTGCCACCCATGGTGCAAAGTGCATGTACTGTGTGTTCAGAACCAAGGTTGCAATAAAGTTACATGATACAGCATGGGCAAGTACTGCCAGATAAACCTCAGGTTCTTTATTTGTTTGATTTGAATTCAGTTTTGGTCATTCTCCTTTCAGAAACCTTTCATTGTTGCCAAATTTTCTTACAGCCACTACATTCAGTATAACCCATAGCTTAAGAAGCTTTGTTGTGGAGAGCATCCTCCCAATTTGAGGATTTATATTTTTTTCTTGTGGCAATAAGGAATAATAAAAATAAATTAGAAAGACAAGAATCCAAACGAGAGGGGATAATGGGGAAAATTTTGGTGGCTTTGTGAGATTAAAGAAAAGTACAAAGGGGAGAACTGTTGCTGAGAAAAATCAATGTCTTGGAAAGGATTTTTTATGAAAAAAGGTGATATGGAGAGGAAAAAAATCAAGGATGACTAAAGTTTTGAACCTGGAATATTGGAAGAGTGTAGAAATGCCAGAATAAATAAGGAAATGTTCAAATGGGAAAAGTTTAGGAAGAAAGATGATGAATTTAATTTTATATAGATGAACTAGAGATGCTGGTATAATATTTATTTGGAGCTAAGAGTCAGAGGTGTAGAATACAGGATAAAGTTTACATGTACACACATGTGCATGTAAATGCATAGATGTATTTGGCAAACATTTTCATAGAGAACGTATTTGAATCCATAGAAGTAAATAAAATCATCAAGGTGCACCATCTGTACAGATAACAAAATTCCCATAATAGAGTCTTGGGGTTCGCCAGTATATAGAGAAGGGAAAATGGGTTATGATTTGGCAAAAGAAATTTCATAAGAAATAGAAGAAAAATAAGAGGATCAAGCAGATGTGGTAGAATAAAAGCCAAGGAAAGAACATTCATCAAGGTTGGATAGGTGAATATTATGTTCAACAGGGAACAAGAAGGATGTTGGTTGATAGAAATACTATGGATTTAGTAGTTGTAATCTTTGAGTGGACAGTGTGACTTAAGGGATGGTCTCAAAAATCATTTTGCAAGGACTTAAGATAGGGATGACGAGAAAGCGGAGGCTGTGGAGGAGACTTCTCAAACATTGGAAATGAAAGGAGGGAAATATAGAACTTGAATCATTCAGTTAACAAAGACTTATTAAGTCCTAACATGTGTGGGAACGTAGGGTCAAGAGAAAATAGACTAAGGATAGATGAAACCTGAGCTTTTAGGCAATGAAAAATAAATCAATGGGTAGAATTATGTAGATCAAATGGAGGGAATATTTGATAAGACATTTCTGGGGAAAAGGGTGAAGGAAGGAATCAGAAGGATTGGTCTTTTCAATCAAGGACACATCTTTTTCAGCAACTAGAATATAGGAATGGAGAACAAATTAGCAAATTTTGCATACAGTTTGTATTTTGACATAGGAGAGATGAGAGAGCTCATGTTTAATGGCTCTCTCACATACTTTTAAAACTTATTTTTGTGCTCCACCATTGAATCATAACAATTTTGCTTTCCACTATGAATTTCATTTTTGTGACACTTTCACCTACCTCTAGGGACCACAATTGTCCTTGGAGAATTTCATTGGTGAGTATCATTATAATTTTGTCTTTCCTTTGGTCTTAGCGGTACAGAAATTCACAATTCTCTTCCCATGGAAGTATTATCAAACCTATATTGCATTGCATACTAAAATAGGATAAATTTTGTCTGAATAGATGAATGAATGGGCATTTTCAACATTTTCTTTCAACGTTCTCTAATTGATTCTATCATTTTGGTTAACATACATTTATGTACATATGTGTGTACATACACATATGTATTCATATGTAAGAGTGTGTATCACACATGCACACACAAATATTTACATATAAACACATATATATGCCCACGTGTGTGTTTAATGGTTGTCTTATTTTTTTCAAGGTTCAAAAGTAAAACTTTTGGCCACTGATCTTAATGCCCAATTTAACCCACTTCCAAAAAATATTTAAGTCTTTTCATAATTTAAAGTAAAGCTTGAAGGTATTATATTATTCAATTTTCATCAGATTGAGCTTTTATTTGGTTTTGTTTTTATAATGTGGCAACTGCCAATTGTGATTAAATCATATACTAAACTGTTCGTATACCCAGACAGATATCACAAGCTCAAACATTTATTTTATGCACTTAAAACTTACTTAATATATTTTTATTTGTGATTCTTTTCTGGATTAGAAATTTTCATCTAACATGTTTTTCCTGCTTTTTTTATTGAGTCAAGCTATAATAGAAGCAGAAAAATTCAAGCAAAATATATATATTTTTTCTGTTTTCTTCTCCAATAGGGAAAAGTTACTTCTAAAGAATAAGATTTCCTACAGAAATGAAAAACTTACTTATAGACTTTGACTGGTAGCCCAAGAAACTGATACCATCATCTCAAACAAGCATGAAAGCTGAGTTTGTTTGATAGAAACACCTTTGGGACCTGACCCTACAGGTGCATGGGTATAGCTTGCTGGCTTCGGGGAGTGCCAATTTTTTCAGTTAAAGCATGTGGACAGCCAGTTGAGTTAGAAGAAAATGATTCTACCTTTAATTTGAGAACAATAAACTAGTATGAAAAGCAACTACCCTATATAAATCAGAGCCAGTGGTATTGAAGAGTGATACTTGATACATCAACGTGCATTGTACTGGGCTTTAAGAAAGTGGGAAGAGTTGAAGAAGGGATCTATCTAACATAGGGGAAATATTGCCTTGCAAGAGTATATAGTCCAGATTAGTTAAAGAAGGCTGCAAAGTTAGCTTGATAAGAAAATGAAGTGAGCAGAATTGGTCAGCCAAAGTACTTACTACCTCTGTCATCTTGGAAAATTACCTTAAACTCAATTTACTAATTTGGAATGAAAGGGTTGGTCCATATGATCTCTAGTGAGCTTTAAATCATTGATTCTATGAATCACACCTTAAACAGATAAATTGCCATAAAACTGGGAAAGCATATTTCTTTTGAAAAGGGCAAATATCATACCCAATTCAAAGATATATTGATAAGACTGGCTACTATTTCTAATCTTTTGCACTTTATAATTTAAAAAAATACTTCAGAAAAAAAAATTTAAAAAAATACTTCAGGTAGAAATTCTTCCATCAAGAATTTGTTAAAGGAGTACAAAAAGGAGTGACCTTTCAAAAAACTTCATGAATATGAATTGTTCTTATTTTTAGAAACTTGAC
>JAJPUD010000019.1:381469-448124 GCA_023553655.1 Myrmecobius fasciatus | reverse complement strand
AGAGAGAGAGAGAGAGAGAGAGAGAGAGAGAGAGAGAGAGAGAGAGAGAGAGAGAGAGAGAACACGTATACCAATAGGGAACATTTTCTTG
This sequence comes from Myrmecobius fasciatus, assembly GCA_023553655.1. NCBI lineage: Eukaryota > Metazoa > Chordata > Mammalia > Dasyuromorphia > Myrmecobiidae > Myrmecobius > Myrmecobius fasciatus. Next base: position 448,033 of record JAJPUD010000019.1, on the reverse strand, counting down.
TTAAAGACATGGAAAGGAGTAATGAAATATCACATATGAAGAAGAGCAAGATGACCATAGAAGCTCAAAAAAGCTATGAGAGTGCTACATGATCACATTTAACTACTCATTTTTACATAAGAAACTTGTATAATTATTTTACTTTTAAAATGCTATACCATAATAAGTGCAATTATTGACTGTCACATAACTAGTTTGAACAGGTGCTCTGTCAGTCATCCATCAGAATGTTGCCTAATATGACTATTTCAAATTGTGTGAAATTAGCCATGAACAGAATCAAGGGCTTACCTGAGTGACTCTGTTATAGCAATTTAACAGATGCAGAAAAATCCTGAACCCTATAGTTGGGCAATGTTTTACAGCGTATCTGTCTTTTAAGACTGTGATATAAAACAGGAAAGGTAGCGTCATGAGAAAGTGACTGATTTCAGAATCAGAAGAGGTAGAGCATCATGTAATGGAAATGTGACAAGGAGAACTCAAGAAGTAATTTTGGGGTTACACTTCCTGATGTCATCCCCCTAAGTGAGCATTGGAGCCTACTTCCCAGAGTGGCCATCCAGAACCGAAAGGACACGGCATATTAAATAATTTTCTAAATGTTAAGTGGCTCTTTGTCCTCCCCTCAGCTATTATGGTAGCAAAAAGAAGAAGTGACAAGTCATTTAAGACTAGCTTCTGAACAGCGCTCTCTTGGTTTATCTCTCAGGAACCACAATGTAACACTGGTCACTTTGCCAAACTCTTGGGATACAATGAAAACCTAAAACCGTTCCTACCCTCAATGAGCTCACAATGTAATGGAGGAGACAAAGCATAAAAAGAAGGTGAAAAGGACTTAGGAGGGGTGATCTCTTCTCAATGGAGCATGATGAAATCCTAGGCCGGGATTGGGAAATGATGTGAAGAGAGGAGAGTTTCAGAGTTGACTTCATCTTGCAGAATGATGAGTTTCTGGAAATTATGAAGTCCAGGAAAATAACAAGGTGCTAACTAACAAGGTTAATTCTGTGGACTCTTTCCTTAAATGATGGGTAATAAGAGATAAACTCCCACATTTCCACATACCACCCCCCGTCTCCAACTAGAGGGAAGGAGGGGACCCAGGGGCAGTGTCCTGAAGAGTGTATTTCAGAGTTGCTTTCATCATTTTGAATGATGAGTCTCCAAGGATGATGCAGTTCAGGAAAGCAGTTGGTCTAAATTGTAGGAGTAGGTATAGAACGAGGAGTGAGCCAGACGTAGTTCCCTAGTCCTAGGACCCAGCTGTTGTATCTTTAGGTCCCTTAAAAGAAAAATTGGATTGGTAGTCTTATGATTCAAATGCTAGTTCTGCTTTTTCTGAGTTTCACTTTACTTTTTTTTTTTTGGTGTTTTTTGTTTTTGCTTTTTGCTGAGGCAATTGGGGTTAAGTGACTTGCCCAGGGTCACACAGCTAGGGAATGTAAAGTGTATGAGACCAGATTTGAACTCAGGTCCTCCTGACTTCAGGGCTGGTGCTCTATCCACTGCGCCACCCAGCTGCCCCTTACTTTACTCTTAAATAAACTAAAGGAAGTCCCTTGCAGCCCCAAATCCATGATGATGTGACCCTGATTCAGATTCTGGCTCTTTCCTCACCTAACTTGCCTTGTGACCCTTGGCAAAGAATTCATTATGTCTTTGAAAGTCAGTGTATTTATCTATAAGACACAATACTTTCCTTAGTTACTAAACAGGGCTAATGAAAGGGATCAGATTGGTAATGTATATGAATTACTTTTAACTGGAAAACATGCTACCAACAGAATCGAGTTTTGTGAATCCCACCATGTTCGGAGAGTGTATGTTGTATGTTGACACAGTGCTAGAATATATAAAACATGTTTGTTTACATCTCTTGGGTTTGTATGGAAACCCAAATTATGTCTCACAAATGTGATGGTATTCGTCTCTCAGAAGCTGGCACGGGCGACTTGGATTTGTTTGGGAAGGCCAGGGGAGAGCATATGCCTCTGCCAGTGACGTCAGGAGGCTGTTTTCTCCTGCATTACGTGCACTCTCAATGCTCCGCAGCTGAGGGCTGACTCAAGCTGTAGCCTCCAGTGACTATAAACCAAACAATTATTTTTGAGCCTGAACATGTTGGCTTCCTAATGACCCAAAGCACAGAATTCTCCTTTGGCAAGACCACAAAAAAACTTTCTTTTCTGCCCCTGGCCCTGGCATTTCAAGGATCATTTTGGGAGAGTGGTTATGGGTGACCAAAATGCAATTTAAAACATCCAGAGGATAGGATGGGGGCTGTTCACTCACTTTTAATTGTTTCCAGAGCGTTTGGAAATTGGTTTGATGGAGCATCACACGCTAGAACAAGGCTGGCTTGCCAGGTCCGCTGCTGTAATGCTTGGCACTGGTGGGTACTATGCTGAATTCAGCACACTTTTCAGGAGACTGATTTCTTTGGACTATGGTATCGAAGATGTTTGTAGCTAATGGTCCCCTTTTCCATCCTCCTCCTAGCATTGCTATGATGGAGAGAGTCGAGACACTTTGTGGGGAGAGCCGAGACCCTTTCTGGGGATGGGCATTGGAAACGGCAACTGCATTTTGTCCACACAAGTTATAACTCCCTGTTGCACGATTTATTTTCTTTTAAGACTTTGCTTCAATGGTGGGAAGTGGAATGTTTACTGATAATGACTTTGCTGAAACAACAAGTCTACGTCTAAGAAAATCTCTGTTTAAAGACTTTGCCCACATGAGTCTGCCTTAGTTGGGTAGAACTGTGGGACGGTTGTGAAGGGAAGTGTTCAAATCACAAGAGCTTAAAGGACAGTACAGAAGTCATATTCTTTGGGAAACTATGTTAAAGACACAAGCTATAAATTAAGCTGTAACTAGGGTAAGGTTGTTGGTATTTTTCTTCAGGGCAGCAAAACTTAAAGAAGATTGACAATACTTGTATTCTTTCAGCTGGTAGAAGCAACAGAGCTTGTCAAATAGCCAAAAAAATCAAACTGATCTGTGTACTCCTCAATCTGAATATTTCCTACAACAATGCAGCTTCCAGACTTGCTATGTCTACCTATCCAATTCTGTATGAATCATCCCACAAGTTTACCACAAGAACTTCCCAATGTATTCATAGTCTTTCCCATTTCCTCCTAATATCATGAGGTTACCAGAGGAACCTTGGGACTTGGAGAGTTTTCTCTTGGTTTTGTCATATGACCGACCAGCCTATTTTCTCTTTCCTTGGTCCCATTACTCTTCTCCTTTATAATTATTTTATTTTTCTAAATTATGTGGAAAAACAATTTTTAACATTATTTTTGAATTCCAAATTCCTTCTTTTCCTCCCTACACTTTCACCTACTTGAGAAGGCAAGCTATTTGATATAGATTTCCATATGAGTCATGTTGCAAAAGAAAAAGTAAACCTATATAAAGTAAAAAAAAATTCTTTGATCTGTATTTAGACTCTATGGGTTCTTTCTGTGGAGGTGAATAGCATTTTTCATCATTAGCCTTTCAGAATTATATTGGATCATTTTATTACCGAGAGCTGTATCACTAGGACTTGTTCATTATACAATATTGCTGTTATTTGTACAATGTTCTACTGGTTCTGCTCATTTCATCTTTTAAATTCTGTGTCTTATTATCATGCTAATATATTCCAAGTATAGATGTTCATTCAACTATATGTGATAGTGTAGACATAAACACTCTTGGTCCACTTGGTGTTTCCAGTGTGAATGATCAAGCTGAATTTCTTAGGCAGTTATGGATCTCATAAAAAAGATTTTTTTAATATTTATAAACAGAGGTTCATTGACTAGGATCATTCTTTATATCTTTCAAGGAATCTTGAATGATTTTGATATATAGATGAGAGACATCTTGATGGAAGGAGACTTTTAAAATGATGTTTTCCTGTACAAATTTTTTTTAATAATCAACCAGCAATAAAATACTATGATCAGGTGTGTTCAACATATGACATTTAAGTGGTTAGGAATAAAGGTATGGTCCACTGTGAAATATCCTTTGTAATAGCCTGCCTGTTCCCCATTGATATCTTCAATGACAAATCTATGATGATTTTTTTTTACTAAATGGAAAGTACATAGGCTGACAGTTATAGATTTTGATGCTGATTTTCTCCCTCACTTCCTCAAATGAGTTTCTTTTAAAATCTGATTTACCCCAAAGCCTTTCCTTGCTACTTGGCCTACGGTGTATTTTCTTTTGCTTGCCTGGGTGACAAAAACTGTTAATAACCAATTTGGGTTGACTCACCAGCTACCCTACTGAGGCTATATCTATACACAAAATGAGGTGGTTTTCCCCCAGAGAAATCACACAGTTAAATTGAAATAGCCTGCTATTTTGAAAATGAGCAACTATTATCTATTCTTATACAGTTCTTTCTTTGAATTACACTAATCTGAAAATAATCCATTTTTAGACTGAATTAGACTTTTTTATTCAAACCAGTTCATATGTGTAGATATAGGCCAAACTACCAAACCTCAAGCACACAAATGCATTAATAAATACAAACCTAAATTAAGTACTTAATGTAAATAGCATAAACTTACCTGGCAAATTCAGCCCTCACAGAAGTAAGCCTGGAGGAAATATAACCTGTAGATAATATATGGTCCCCTACCTTCAAGGTCTAGTGGGGCTGGGATAAAGCATGACCTCGTATAAATACAGACATTTGGTGACATAATACGTAGAGAACTAAACTTGTATGTGTTCAGAATGACTAGATATTAAATGACATCAGATGCTTGCCATCTGTGTGACCCTGGAAAAATCATTTAATCTCTATCTGGTTTGGTTAGTCATTAGTAAAATGGGATAATATTAGCATGTATTGTTCATGGTTGTGGTGAGGATCAAATGAGTTAATCTACATTGAGTACTTTGCAAAACTAAAAGCATTATATAAATTCTAGCTCTGGTTGTCATATATCATACTATTACATGTTAAGTAGATTCAACAATAACAAAATGGGGGCACCAAGCCAAGATGGTGGAGTAGAGCAAGTGCTCAGCCAAGTTTCCCAATATTCCTGTACAAAAAACTAAAATAAGACTTCAAGTCAAATTCTGAAGGAGCAGCAGCAACAGGAGGTCAAGATCAAGACCCAGACAACTTAGATCAGAAGGAGACGTCTGGGGGGTGGTCACAGCAGCAGCTTCAGGAGCTCTCAAACCAGGGAGGGTAAGGGAGGCCTGACAAATCAGTTAGAAAGAGTTTTGCAGGGAGCCCCTTTGCTAGCCCTGGATGTGACAGTAGGGCAACTCATTCAACTATGCCCACTTTGAGGTCACTGTTCAAGGATGAAGAGGAGCATTTTAAATCAAGAAAAAGCAGTGGCTAGGAGAAGCTTTTGGACACAAGGGATCAAGGACCCTCAGGAGGAGAACTTATCCCAATCCCGAAGTCCTTCCAGGATAAGAACCAGACTGAGAATGAGGAGAGCAGAGGTGATACCTCTCACTAGATCACATCCCCTTTGAAGTACCAAAACCCCAGAGCCAGATCTAAATATGTCAGTGCAAAAAAGCCTGACTCTCAGGACCTTACACTCTGGATATACAGGGAACAGAGCCCAAAATTAACAAAGAATTTTTTTAAGAAAAAAAGAAAAGAAATAGGAGGGAAAGAGAGGAAGCAAAAAAATCTCACCATGAAAAAATTAATATAGTGACAGAGAAGATTGAGAAATAAGCTCAAAAGATCATGAATTTAAACAGCTACAAGCAAAGCCTCAAAGGAAAGAAATACTCCATTGGACACAAGCCCAAAAAAAATTTCTTAAAAACCTGAAAAAATAGTTTCCAAATCAAATGAAAGTGGTAGGGGAAAAGTAGCTTTAAAATGAGAGTAAAGGAAGAAAATTAAAAATATACAATTACAGCTTACTAAAAAAAAAAGTATAAAAAATGAAGAAAATAACACCTTAAAAAGTCAGCCAAATGAAAAATGGTACAAAACTTCAGTGATGAAAATTACTCCTTAAAAGCAAAATTGGAAAATGGGAGGGAAAAAAGTACAAAAAGGTACTGAAGGAAATATTTCTCATGTGTTTGATTTTTTAAATTATTTTATTTATTTCATTAAATAATTCCCATATCCATGCAAAAATAGTTTTTATTTTGGATTCAAAATTCCTTTCTCCTTCCATCCACAATGTCATCTTTTTTTTTTGTTTTTTGTTTGTTTGTTTGTTTTTTGTTTTTTGCTGAGGCAATTGGGGTTAAGTGACTTGCCCAGGGTCACACAGCTGTTAACGTGTCTGAGACCAGATTTGAACTCAGGTCCTCCTGACTTCAGGGCTGGTGCTCTATCCACTGCGCCACCTAGCTGCCCCCATCCACAACGTCATCTTGAGAAAACAAGCTATTTGATATAAATTCTACTTTGTGAAGTCATTGAAAACATATTTTCAAGTTAACCATGTTGAAAAGGAAAACACAAACAGAACAAAAATGTGTAGAGACTGTTACAGAGGTGTGCTTTAATATTTTTTCAGAGTTTATCAGGTTACTTGGGAGATAGAAAACATTTTTCATCATGGATCCTTTGGAATTGTCTTGGAAAATCATTTTGATCAGAATATTCTTTCTTCATTTTTTGTTTTTTGCTCTCCCTAGTTTAGGAATCAAAACTACATTTATGTCATAAAAGGAATTTGGTAAGACTCTTCTTTAGCTAATTTTTAAAACTACTTTACATGCTATTGGGATTAATTATTTTGTAAATATTTGGTATAAGTCCAACTGTAAATCCATTTGGTCCTGGGGATTTTCCTTAGGGAACTCATTGATGGCTTTTTTTTCATTTTTCCCCCTTAAAATAAAGTTATCTAAATGTTCTATTTCTTCTTTTGTTAATCTGAGTAGTATGAGATGGGGGCTGTGTAGGGGGATGTGAGTGGGTATGTATGCAATATTCATTCACTTCACTTAGCTTTTCCATTTTACTAGCATAATTTAACAAAATAACTCCTTATAGTTGGTTTGATTTCATATTTATTGATCATCAACCATCCTTGTCATTTTTGGTAAGGGTGATTTGATTTTTTCTTTTCAAAGGATCCATGATGAAAAATGCTTTCCATTTCCAGAAATATCCCAGAACCAGAACATAAAGTAAAAAAAATGAGAGAATCTACTGATCATTTCTTAAAAGGTATCTCAAAATGAAAACTTTAAGAAACATTCAAGCTAAATTCCAAATATCCCAGGTCAAAAATAAAATATTTTAAGTCACTAAAAAGAAATTATTCAAATACCATGGAGCCATATTCAGGATCATGCAAGATTTAACAGCTACTATATTAAAGGAATGGAGGACAGAATATGATGTAATGAAGACCAAAGAAGTGGGATTGCAATCAAGGATAAGCTACCGGGAAAACATAGTATAATCCTTCAAGAGAAAAAAATGGATCTTTAATGAAAAAAAGGACTTTTAAACATTTCTGATGAAAAGACCAGAACTGAACAGAAAAATATAGCTCAAGTGAAGTATAAAAAAAAGAAAGAAAAGAAATATTATCCCTTAATAATGTTAAACAGTTTCTTTATAGAAAGATAATATATAAATATTAATTATGTATATATATATATATATTTTACTACTAAATAATTAGTTCTAAATTATCAGTAAGACTCTTTCCTTAGCCATCTTATTTCTTTGATTCACTCCTGCCCTGCTCACATTCCAATTCTTTCCCAAAATTCTTTGTGTTCTAATGATTCATTTTCTGCTAAAAGTTAAATGTGGATGACTTATGAAGATTGCATACTACATTCAGGAAATAGATCTTATTCCAAAAGAAGAGTGTGCCTGATACACAATCACCTGAGGAAGGAATTTTGTCACTCTAAAATTCTCATACTCTTCTTTCACAACATAACTAATATGGAAAAATGTTTAGTATGATTTTACATGTATAACATCCATCAAATTTCTTATAATTTCAAGAAGGAAGAGAGCAGGAAGAAAAGAATTTGGAACTCATCTTTAAAAAAATGAATACTAAAAACTCTGCCTTTACTTGGAAGAAATTTTTTAAAAAATGAAATGTAAAGCACTAAGAAAAAAATAAATTTCATATTCTAAGATCCGATGCATATAATCTTTCTTGAGTCAGACAATATTTACTGAGTATCTGATATATACCAATCATGTTATCACAGTGTGTGAGACTTCTCAATAGAAATTATGTTATCTATTACAGGCTTGGAAGTTTTTCTTTAGAGCAGGGGTTCTCAACCTGGAATCTTAGAACTTTTTAAATAATCATATGTATTATTGTTTTTCTTTATAATCATATGCATTTTAAAACATGATTCAGAAAAGGGATACATAAGTTTCACCAGCCTGCCAAAGGGTTCCATGATACATAAAAATTTCAGAATTCTTTTACTAATAAGGTTGTTCTCCAGTGAGACCTAACTAAGAGATAAAATGAATGGCTCTCTATATTCATAACTTATCATTTCAGAGTTGGTCTATTAGTCAACCACTGGTGTAGTTTAAATTACTGAACCATATGGACACAAATAGTATTTTATCTCTACTTTCTCCCCTTAACCCAATAAAGAGAATATACCTGCTTCCATAATTTCTGATATTCTCCCAGCAGTCCTCTGACCTTCTCTATTTACCAAAGGTCAATTTCTCAGCAGCAACACAATCTCCATGGTCTTTGTGAGCTGAACTTGATAAATTATTTTCATGAAAAATGTTTTAAATAATCTGTGCTGAAATCTAATGTTCTGTTTTAGTACTACTACATCAAAGTTCAAAGCCTCTCCTTTTTTTCTGCCATATATTATCTTTTTGAAGAAAGGGAACTTTTAGTAGAGTTTAGATGATTATCTTAAAATTTCTAACACTTCAAAACAATAGCAATCAAGAAATTTAACAAATTAGACAACACAATAAAAATCAAGAAAAGTGATGGAAGACTCTGTCCTAGATGTAAAAAGAAAAACTCCATGGGTATCAACAATATGCTTTCCAGAATTTAAATGCTACTCAATTCATGATAGTGTACTAACTGGTTCAGGTTTCTTACAAATCTAAACAATTCTAAGATTTAAAGTTAGAAAAAATCCTAGATCACCTAGTCCTAGTATATTAACCTGGGTTCTCTAAACATATAAATACACACACTCAGACACATGCACACAAACACATACATTCTAATTAAATTGGTTTCCTTTGTGATCACAAGCTTTTACTTTATGTATTAATTTTTGTTTTAATTCTGGAGACAAAGGTCAATACTTTGTTTCATAACTAAAAATGATTAAACATCCCTGAGCTATTTCAATTAGAACAGAAAATGGATCCCAAGAAGGATTTAGAGATTTATTTAAGTTCACATAGGTTCAAATAGTAGAACTGGGATGGGAATCCAACTCCACCAAAACCAAATTCTGCACTCTATCTATTGAACCACACGGTTTTCAAGTGATACTAAAAAATTAATGAGCTGCTACCAGAAGGTCTTTTCAGTTTATGGTTTCTGTGTTTACCTGGAATATTGAAGAACAACATTAGGACATTGAAGGGCCATTATTCACACCTACCATTGGTAATTGGATGCTAACCTTCATCATGTCTGAGCAGTAGTACCTTGCACATCATGCAATTACACAGTTAATGAATCTCTAAACAATGTCCAAATTATGGACTCCATTTCCCTGTTACGACATATGGGTAAGATATGGGTAAGACTCTTTCATGTATAGATGTCTCCTAAAGGAATTCAAAGACCATTAGTACTGGAACTACTAGTACTAGTTCACTTATTATAAAGATGAGAAAATTACAGTCCTCATAGGATACCAATTATGAATATAATCCTAATCATCTGGCCTCCCTAGACAAGTGTTCTTTCCTCTTTCTATATTCTACTATTTCTGAAGTCTTCTCATCCTATCTCTTTTCATTCAAACTTGCCATTCCATCATTCTACAAATTTACCAAATTTCAGACCCAGAAAAAATATTAGGGATTAATCAATCTACATTCCCCCATCCCACAAATGTGGTAATATAAGGCTCCGAGCAGCAATGTCCATAGTATGGAAAATTATTCACTTATCTATAATTTGCTTTCTGAGAGAGCCCTGAAAGGTGCTGGAATTTTATTTGATTGGTTCAGGGTCACAATGACAATATGTGCCAGAGATCAGAACAGAACATTTATTAATTTCAATTCTAGTACTCTAGTTAGTAATATTTCATTCTCAAATGCCAGTGATAAGTAAAAATAATCCAGATCTAGATGACACTTTGTTGGTACAAAATACATTCTGGGGAGGATTCTGGGAAGATGGTGTAGTAGGTCAGAAAATTCCAAGCTGTACAGACTTCCTCCATAAATCAAACCAAATCTCACCTCAGGGCCTACATAGATGATGAAAAACAAAGAAAACTTGGGACAGAACAGGAATCCTACCGAAATCGCAGGATCCAGTGAAGTATAAATATATTCAGGCTAGGTGTGAAGTGTAAACACATCCAGGCTAGTTCTTCAGAAATACTGGGGAGCCCTGGAGCTAGACAGGGTGCAAAGGAGCCTCAGCCTGAACCATAGGAACTTTCATCTTCGGGACAGTATGAGGGAACCTCTGCTGATCAGGAAGGCCAGGGCTAGCTGTTCTGCAGAGATGCAACCCTAAGCAAGAAGGAACCAGAAGACCAGGAGTGCAGAAGCAGTGGAGCAAGGACACTGCTGGCTGCTCGTACTTACAGGAAGGGCAAGCTTTTGATTTGGACTTCCAGGGCAGAAAGGGGAGGTAAAGTGAAGCCAGAGGTACCACTCCCCACTAACCCAGTATTAGAGGTTCTTACACTAATAGTTTGTTTAAAAAAAAGTGAATCCAACCATAGAAATGTACTATGGGAATAGGGAAGACCCTCATTCATCTTCAGAAAAGGTCATTGAAGCAATTTTAAAAGTCTATTATATGTAAGAGTAAAATTAAATAGTTACCTGCCTCCAAAAAAGAATTTATAAAAGGATTCAAAAAAGAACTTAAAACCAATAACAGAGATTAAGGAAAAATAAAAATTAAAAAATGATAGGCCATCCAAGAAAAACAAAAAGATTATGAAAAGTAAGTCAACTAGAAGAAGAGGTCCTGAATGTTAAAGAAAAACATGAATCCTTGAAAATTGGGGAAGGCAGTGAAAATAAAAGAGACTTAGAAACAACAAAATAGAAAGAATGAAAAAAATAGAAGAAAATGTGAAATATAAGAAAAGCAGCAGATCTGAAGAACAGATAAATATAAAAGATATGAATAATTGCACACCTGAAAGCTATGACCAACAAAAAAGAACCCTGACATAATAAAAGAAATAGAATTTTTTTAAAAAAAATTTACTGAACACCATCTCAAAAAGAAATTACAAGAAAAAACATGTAAGAATACTATGTGAAATAAATTTCAAAAGCCCCAGATTAAGGTGGAAAATTCTACAAGAAACAAAGTAAACAATTCAAATATGCTAGCACTACAGTTAAAATTGGATATGATTTATCAGCAGCTACAATAAAAGATCACAGGTTTTAGAATACTATATATATATATATATGTGTATATATATATATGATCAAAAGAACTAAGGTTGTACCCAAAAATATCATAACCAATAAACTTAAGCACAATATTAAATGAAAAATGGACATTTAATGAACTCTCAGATTTTCAGCATTTTGTTTCAAAACAAAACTGAACTCAATAGAAAATTTAACATATAAAAGCAACATAAAAGATTAACTTCAAGAGACTCAATAAGAACAAACTCTTTATGTTTTATATGTGGAAATGTAAACTATATGTCCAAGGCCGCCATTAGTAATTGGGTAGATCAAAAGCACGATTGGGGCAGAACTGAGTATATGACTCTAATAAGCAAAAGCATCTAGGAAAAGGTAAAAATAGTATATTTGAAGATGTGGAAGAGCAAGAACCCACAAAGAGGATTTAGATGGAGGAGAAGGGCTGTTAGTTCTGAAAACCTACTCACATCTGGAATAGGTTAAATAGGGAACAAGATATATGTGTATACCTACATATGTGTACACACACACACACACACACACACACACACACACACACACTCCAAGGAGGATATAGCACCCTCCAAAATGTATAAAAATGTGAGAAGGATAAGGTGGAGCATAAAAGGTACATACATTAATGGGAAAGGAATAAAATCTATAGATTAATAGGAATGGGATAAAGAGAGAGGGAAAGGATAGGAAAAGAAGATAAGAGAGGGATCCATGGTAGAGGAGGAAGGGGTATAGTAGTAGCAAGGCAAGTTAAGGAGAACTAAAGGGAAAGAGTTAACAGAGATGGAAAATAAGAGATACATACAAACACAACATCAGGAGTAGAATTTATTAGAAAAAACAGTAGTAATCATTGATCTCAAACAAAGTCAAACAAAAAAGATCCAATCAAGATAGAAATCTATATTATATATCAGTGATATTAATATTTTAGATTCATATGCATAAGTATATGTTTATAGTGTAGATGTATGTGTATCTATAGATAAATATGTATATATATATATGCCCCCAAACATATGTAAGTGATGTATATGTATATAGATGTATATAGATATCTGTCTATACATCACACCCACAAAAATATATCTGTGCTTACCTGTAGCCTTCTTGGGAGATGTGGGAAAGGGAGAAATATGAGAAAAAGAATAAAGAAAAAGGGCAAAGCAGAGAACAAAAGGAAATCTGCAAGGAAGCAAAGAAAAGATGGACAGCCATGAATATCTTCTGTCTGCAATGTCTTCTATAATTATATATGCTTTCTCAAAATGGAAATTTATTGTTATATATTTTGAATCCTCCTTGATATTCTGCTGTGCACATATTTTTTTCTTTTTCTTTCTTTTCTTTTCTTTTTTATTTTGTATTTGAATTTTACTTTTAAAAGCACTTTCTGATCCTTGTCACAATCATGTTCTTATCCTCAGTTCATAATTGAGAAAGCTGAAGTTCTTAAGATCATACAGGTGGGCACATATTTAAATCCACTTTACAACTTTTTATTACTCTCTCAGACAATAGTTCTAAGAACCAGTGCTTTAGTTCTAAGAAAAGAAGAAAAAAAAATAAAGGATGGAGTATAGGAAAAAAAAAACAGAACTTTTTATGAAAGTCCTCTGCTAACTCCCCACTAAATAGAGAATTAAAAAGGGGAAAATGTAATATCCTTCAAGAACTATTGAGTAACAAGATTAAATCAATCATGTCAAAATGGAATAGAAGTCAGGATTGGAATAATAGATATAGAAACTCAAGACCTTAAATGATTTTATGAGAGTGAGACTCTGTTATTAGACACTTTCAGATTTTTTAATTGACCAAAAAGACTAAAGATTTGCATGTAGTTATGTGAAATATTATTTACGTGCAGTAACAAGAAAAGAATTAACTGTTAACTTCTGACTTCAAAAGCAATTTTCTTAATAAGATTTACATATTTTTCAAAATATGCAAAATAAATTAACTATGTATTATTCATTATTATCTATTTCAGAAACATTCCCAAATAAAGCTTTAGGTAATTTACTGTGTCTCATTCTTCTTCCATTATAATCCTGTTCTAAGGAAATTTAATATTCAAGCATTGTGAGCTTCCCTAGTATCAAGCTGAGCTAAATTCTTAAAGAATATAGGCATAAGAGTTGGGGAAGGGTTTTTTTTTTTAAGTAGGTGTGCATAGCATCCTACATCTTGTAAATCCAATGAATTAAGAAAAATTAAATTTTTGAGGTCACCTTGATTAAACTCAAGCTGATAACAGAAAAAAAAAGAATATATTGATGCAGTGGGAAGTATATTGTGGTATGATGCTAAAGCCCTGGACTGATTCAGCCATCCAAGGATCTGAGTAAGTCCTTGACACTAATTAAATGTATGAACAAGTCATTTTGAGCTTCAACTTTCTCATGTACAAAAATGAATAAAAATTTGCTTTTGAGCTTGAAATTTCTGACACTAATCCTGAATCGAAAGTAGTTGCTGGTGACTTAGCTATCTGAACTTGGTCAAGGCATGACCTCTTTGGGTCTCAGTTTCTTTCCGTGTAAAATGCCATGGTTGGACTACATCCCCTATGAATCCACCTCTAAATTTTTTCATGCTATAATCTATTCCACTGTCAATGGAATACTTGCAGAAGAAGACTTTGTACTGCATTGATTGTGTATTTTGATATATCTCCTTATAATTATTTGTTGCCTCTGGTAGAAAAATGTTACCTCAATCCAACAGTTTGTTTTGCTTAAAAGGCCTGTAAATACATTTTAAGGTTTAATGCATAAGGAGATCTGTTTGATTTCCATAGTGGTCTAATTCTTTTCCAAAAGCCTCACAGGAAGTCGCGATAATCTTTTCATTATTAATACTGGTATACAAGGGAATGTTAATTAGAGAAGAAATTATTTAGATACACTATCAAAGAAGTAACTGAAAGGTAATAGATTTTTTTTTAATCCTAGCAAAATACAGTAAAAATTAACCAGTGTTCTTTGAACATTCTACAAATAACTATTTGTGTTCATATTTCTATGTAGGCTTTCCAAAATCTTTTCTGTAAGAATAATTTTATCGAATTCAAAGTAAAAAATAGACATGTCATAACATATCTTCTTGTCATGTAAATCCATAAGGATTAATAAAAGCTCTTCCATCTGTTAGGTATAGCCTATACATAGATAGAAAAAAAAAAGTTTTCCATACTTCAAACTTTATAGAGCACTCCCCTTTTAGGATGGTGATTAGATTTGTGATTTCATATATCTAGGGAACTCTCAGGTAAGGAAATTCCTTCAACCAGAACAGTGCCTTTTCTATAATTTAGTCTTTGATTTTTAGAAAACGAAAGAATTAAGTGACTAGTTTAAGTTCATACAAACAGTGGATTTCAGAAGTCTTTCTAGATTCACATCCAGCTCTTTACCTTTTATACCACATTCCCTCTTTTAGATATTTATCTTTATTTTCAGTAAAAGACGGTGATTTTTTTCTCCTTTTCTCTAGACTCTCTTCGTTTTTCAAAGTGTCTCACCTAGTCTAAACTGAGATTTTTCAATCAAGAAATCAAGTAATGACTGAGAAAAGAAAGAGTGAAATGGAGTGCTCCAAAACATCAGGTTTGTTGTATAGAATCTTGCAGATGGGCTAAGGTTACCTAGGGAAGGCCCAGATCAGAAGCACTGTTGAAGGAGCAAGTATGAATGTGGTTCTAGATTCAGAAAGTATTTTAGATATCAAGAGAACAAGAACTACCCAAATATAACAAGAGTGCTTTCCTTCCCCGTCACCCTACAAATGGCTACCATTAGACACAAATGTGTGTCTGTTTATTTATGTAACTATGCATCATATGTATATGTGTATATTCATACATGCACACATAGCTGTGTGTGAAGTACAAGACACATGTATGTTTGTATGTGTTCATACATGTGCACATATCTATGCACAGGCATCTGTTATGTGTATATGCGTTATGCAAATTATTTCCTTCTCACCACTCACACAGCCATCTCACCTAGTTCAGACTCTCAACCTTGATGTCCCGCAGTATTGCAATAGTCTTCCAATTGGTTTCCAGATTTCATCTACCTACTTGACTGCCAGAATAAGTTTCTATAACTTATAGAACTACCTACATCACTCCCCTATTTAATGAACAATGCTTTGCATCTGCCTTTTGCCTGGTTTCGGCAATAATAATAGATACCCTTTAATATTCCCACACACAAACACCACTGGTGCCTTTTTTTGTTTGCTCCCCCCCTACCCCGTAAGCTCCCTGAAGACAGGAATTCTTTTTCTGTGTAATGATTATATCCCCAGTGGTTTGTACAGTATCTGGCATATAGTAGGTACTTAATAAATGGATATTGGAATGAATTGAATTAGTTTCCTGTCAAGATCAAATATAAACTGCTGTTTGAAATTTAAAGCTCTTTTCAGCCTACCCCATCCTACCTTTCCAATCTTCTTACACTTTACTTTTATTCACATGCTATTATGCAGTCCTATTTCCCACTCCTTGAACTCCATCCTTCAAATCCATGCCTTCCTACTGGCTGTCCACTGTTCCCAGAACACTCCTTCCCGACCTGTCCCTATTCATTTCCTTGATTTCCTTTAAGAAAGTCTCAAATATCACTTCCTGCAGGAGCAGAATCCTACTTCCCCTTACTGCTAGTGCCTTTTTCTTAGAGATTACCTTCCATCTCCTCTATATCTATCTTGGATATACAGATAATTGGTGTGTGAACTCTTTGAGGGCAGGAGGACTCTACTTCTGCCTTTCTTCATATCCTCATTATTTAGCACATGGTAAACAAGTAATAAATGCTTATTCGCTAACTCAGAGTGGTCAAGAAATTATAGCTAGATTGTCACAACATTTTGTCAATACCATCTAAAAAAGTCAGTTTAAAAAAATAATATAAATAAAAAAATTTAATAAAAACATTTTTAAAAGTCAGTTTTCAACTTTTTTTGTTTTTGCACGATGCCAAATATATCAATCTGACATTAATAATTCCATTGAACAGGTTTTTGTTGCTTGTTGTTTGTTGTCATGATGGTTATAATCATTGTTGCTGTGATTGTTCCTTTCTTTCATTCAACGGGATGAAGTAATTGGTCATTTTTATATCATTTATATCTAATCTAAACCAAAACAGAAAACATCATCAAACATTTACCCCCTTTGTACTGTACTTGAGCCAAACAGAGTTATGGGCATTGAACCTTATGTGATAATCTCCTGGGAAATGGAGAGAGATGCTGAGACTGCTAGTACCCCATCCTCTTCCTAGGTGAACCCTCTAGTCCCTTAACACCATCCAGATGGAACCAATGCCAGTGATCCTAATTAGGCACACCTCTTCAAGCTCCTACAGGGCAATTACATTTCTTAAAAGGGCAGAACTTTGACATCTGCTTGTGACTAATGGAAAAGCAGTCCTTCCTGACCTTCAGAACTACTAGCGATTTGTTTTCCCCTTCTTGCTGGAAGCTGCTGAGTATAACCTTCACTCGTTAGGCTGTCTGCCAAGAAGAAGGCATGAAAACGTACTTCATCCAATTTATTAAGACATAGTAAAAGTAAGTGCCCCACAGAGATCCTGGCGCAGGGGAATCCCACTGCTGGCAATGGCCAGCAGCTTGTTAGCTTGCCTACCACCCCCAATTGCCTCCCTCTTCAGATATTGCAGATCGCCTTGGGTCTTAAAAAAAGAAATAAAAAATGTTTGGGGATGGCAAACATTTTTTTTTACTTTGGGTGGAGGATTTTATCTTCAGAGAAAGCAAAATCTTCTCTTTACTCCATTTTCAACACTTTCACAGACTCAGCCTCGCTTTTAAGAAAAGATCTAGAGGCAACTAGATGATCTAGTCAGTCCTAATGTCAGAAGGATCTGAGTTCATTTAACACTAACTAGCTGTGTGACTCTAGGCAAGTCACATAATCCCAATTGCCTCACAAAACAAAACAAAAACAAAATGAAAAAAGGACAAATCATCTTGACCATAAAAAGCAAAAAAAAGCAGCCCAGCTATTCTAGAAAAGAAAAGCCCAGAACTCCAGGGTCATTCTACTTCTTGAATTGAAATAATGGAATGAGCCTCATGTCAAGTCTCACGGACAAATTCAAATTTGAAGTTGTCAAAAGTGAAATAAGTCAGGCTTCATATAAATATTAGTTATAAAATAACTGACAAGTCTTTTAACGTTGGCAAGTGCTTTGTGTGCATTTGAGCTTCACAATAAACCAGTGAGATAGGTAATAATGTATATATTATCTCATTTTATCTCAGATGAAGAAACAAAGGGTTAGATATTTTAAATTAAAGTTAAAGGGCTAATATTTGCAGTGTAATCTGAATTCACAATGTTTTAAGACAGGCACGTTTAGACAAGGACAATCCTACAGTTCTATCTATTCCAGTTCTCAGCTGTTGACAAATTGAGACAGCTACAAGAAACTACCTTGGAAGACATATTAAGAAGTATCTGATTTGGCCTCCTGCATATGACTTCGATATCCATGGGAGAACTGAGTTTTCAGCCATTTTAACATTTGGAAGAAATTGTAGTTAAGAACATTCACATTTCATGTTCTGAGGCAACACGACTGAGCTGAGATAATGTTGATTCAAGTTTCTAACATCTAGTATCACTTCTGTATATTTGCCTGTAGATGTATCTTATTCTACACCCCTAAGAGACAGGATTCCTCACACTACTTTTTTTTTTAATCTTTATAACTTCATTAGTCTTTTGTTACTATATTAAGCATGTGGTGAGCATTGAGTGTTCTGACAGATAAACTCAAATTTTCTTATTTTCATCCAAGTGTTCAAAAATATTTCTGATCAGGTATGGATGAAAGTAAAAGCCTAGTGAGAAAAAAAATCATTCTTTCTCCATATATTATCCATTAAATTCTTTTAAAATCCCTTGAAAATTGGGCCTATTTATTTTGACCATTTGTAAAACATTTGATTAATCAAACTTCTCAGCTAATGTTTAATTGAACTAAGGTGTATTTGGGGAAAAACAATATTCTTGCTTTATTCCTCATGGCTGAAATTCTTCCAGAACTAGTTGCAAATGTGTTTCCTTGACTAAGGAAAATTTAATTATTATGATTGAAACTCTGAAAAATTGGAACATGGGATTTGTTAAGGATCTTGCTATAACCTTCTGAATGTGGGTACTAAGCTTCAAGGATTCTAAAATGTATGAGACATTGTTTTAGAGCTGTATGGTCTTATGAATTATCCTAGATTTTTTTAAATATGCATAAATAAATCTCGTGAATGAGCGTCTTTTCTTATTATTCATCTTTTTCTTCCTAAAATATATCAGCTTAAAAAATCAACTTAGAGTTTAGAATAACTTTTTTTTAAATTGTATTTGTTGTAACTCTGAGCCATGTATATTCCCATTTGATATGATTCTTGTCTTTGTTTTCTCCTAAATCCTTCATAAATGATCTTACCTAATTCACTGGAGGCCTTCCTCTTGGTTTTTAAATGTACTTTGTAGATACTATTATACTGATTGAGAGATTGTCAAATACATCAAAATATAAATGTGCCTCTATATATACCCTGTAAAATTATAAGAATGTAGGGTCATGACGTAAACTAGAAGTAGAAAACAATACCCAGGTTTCTTCAGGGAGTCTTCATGGTTCATCTATGCTTGGTGTATTAACATATTATTATTGTTAAGCACCATGTGCCCTCTCAGTGGATGGGCTAAACCAGTTTGAGGCTGATCAGCAGGATGCAAACTGCCAACCATCAATGACAATGAGGGATGTCTTTCCTAAGCATGTGAAGACTTTCCCTGTTAGAATGAGGAGCTTAGAACAATTTGTTCCAGTAGCCACTGAGGTAGCTGAAGCAGGCACTGGGGAGCATACAGAGCTTCATCAGACATCAAACACATGAAGATCATCTACTGCATACTCAGCCATCACCAGTCAGCTTGACTTTGGTCCTGCCACCGAACTTTGATGACTCTGGAAGAGAGAGTAAGGCTGGCAACTTTGGATGACTGCCTTTATAAAATCCAATTCAGCACCCCATTTGAAGATGAAAAATGAACAACAATAATAACCATGTGCCAGGCACTTTATAAATATTATCTCACTTGACCTTCACAACAACCCTGGGAGGATTTGGAGGCAGATAGCAGTTAAATAATATACTCAGATCATGCAGCTAGGAGGTTTCTGGGATTTGATTTGAAATCAAAGTTTCCTGAACACAAGTCCAGAGTTCTATCCAATGGGCTACTCATCCTTTTTGCTAGTTTACAGTAAAGCTTCCACCAAGATAACTTTTTATTGCCATTAATGTAGCCAAATAAAGTCTGTTATTTATATTACTTAAGCTGTCAGTGATGCTTTTTTGGGTTATGTTTGATAGATCATGGTCTGGGTAGCGCTCCTGTTCTCTATTCCATGTAACCCTCTGTGATATAATGAAAAGAATACTGGATTGGGAGGCAAAATTTAACTCCTGACAGATTCTGGGAAATTCTGTTACCATGGGCCAGTCACTAAGTTTCAATGACTCTCAGGTTCCTCCAGTGTAGGTAAGGATAGGAACTGAGGTAAAATTTAGATTAGAGTGTGATTGTGAGAGTCCAGTGAGATGATCTGAAAAAAATGATACTTTTCAAGGATAAATGACATTTAAATATTAATTACATTATATAATACATTATATAATATGTATATAATATATATTATATATCATGTATGTGTAATATATAACATATATTACATTTTATAATATATATTACATATATTATAATGACTATCCTCTAAAGGGAGCTCATTTTTTCAACTAGTACAAAAAGTGACAAAGCAACAAGAATAACTCAAACCTGGCTGATACTTTGTGTTTACAGTGGATATTATGTTCAGTATTTATTTTGATCTTCACCTTTATCTCAATCCTTGTGAGGTAAGGAATGCAAAAATTAGAAATCATAGAACTTTAAATCTCAAATTGACCTTAAAAATGATTTAGACCAACATGTATTATACACATGATGAACCCAACTTGTATTGCACAGATAATGAACCCTACAGAGGAAGGAAGCAAGCATTTGTAAAGCACCTACTATGTGTCAAGTACTATGTTAAGCACTTTACAAATATTAGCTCATCTTATGTCCTGAAAGACCTTAGAAGGGAGGTGTATTTGTTTTGGCCACTTTACAATTGATAAGACTGAGACAAACAGAGCATAAATAGCTTGCCCCTGGTCATGTATCCTACAACTATCTGAGATCTTCCTGGCTCTAGGCTCAGGGCTCTATCCACTGAGCCATGTAGCTGAGAAGCAAAGTTAATCCCTGGGACATTGTGTCAGTGAGTTTCAAAAGAAAATCTCCTGACTCTTAGTTCAGTATGTGTCCTGCCAGACAGATTGCCTTTTTACAGATGACAAACCTGGATATCAGAAAGATTAAGAGATTTTCTCTAACACATAGCTTACAAATGACACAACAGGTACTTGAACCTTCTCACTCTACATCTAGCATCCTTTCTGTAATACCAAATTTGGGTTCTAAATTATACTTAGTTTACACACAGTATATGTACACACATATACAGACACACAAAGTTAGGATAATAAAAATAAATATGATTTTTCTTGGTCACAAAATAGTTACCTAACATCTCAACCCTATTCCTATTTCATTTTCAGTTCTATCATTCCCCCTTCCCAATGTAAGTCCAAATACACCAAAAAGAGAAAATGATGATCCTTGACTCACCATTTCCTTCTTTGTCCAGTATCAAAGCCTAAGGCTCTATATGTGCCATTCACGATTCTATGAGATTTAATCCTTCGTGATAGTGATGATGCTGGATGATTACGATAATGATAATAATGTTTATTACTGTTGTTGCTGTTATTCCATTCAGCTGTTGTTCCTTTAAGTGGTTTACAAAGAAATCCTTCCTAGATTCTATCCTATAAATTCTGCTACCTCAGCTGATCCTTTTAAAATTTTTGTTGATTGTGTTTTGATTAATTTTGTCAATTTGAGTTATATTCTTCAAAGTCCAGAAAATGCCAAATTGCAATTTCTATCACTGTCTAATATTTTTCCTTGTATCATCACAATAGGTCTCTAAGGAAATAGCTGTCCCTATATGGAAAATACACATACATATACACACAAGAAAATCACAATATTCACAAAGCTTTACAAAAATACCTACTTAAATATAATTATTTTTGAAATGTTAATTTAGCTGTGAATAGTTGAAATTGCGCCCAAGTAATAGGCAATCATTTGATTTGTTTGTTTTGTTTTCTTCTGCCATGGCAGCTTCGTTTTGATGGTTTCCTTGTTCTGCCAAGGTACTTGCTGATCTTATAAAGGGAACAACAAAATAATCGAATTTTTAAAATCATAGAGCTTCAGTGAGGAGAAACTCCACAAACTCTATGTGTCTGCTTCCTAACTCAAAGGTAGGATTTTTCTAATGCCCTGAATCAATGTAATTGGGATGTGAACTCACTAATAATCAACTTGTATCTCTACAACCTCTAGCAACCTACATTTCTAGCTTCCTGATAAAATCTAGCAGTTTCTACACAATGATCATTTCAAATCAGTCTTTTCAATTTTCTTTTTGAAAAATACTTATTTTCTCTGTAGAAGTTTCCCGACAATTCCCCTTTACTGGAACTCTTAAGATTCTCTAAGGAACCTGATGCTATTAGATCCAATATTTTGTTAACAAATCACTTCATCCATTTTTGTATCATAGCATTTTGGATTTAGAGCTGGTGAGGACTTAATATGCAATATAGTTTAATAATTTCATTTTACAGAAGAGATAGGTAGGGCTGAAATTGAGCTATTTAACTAAGCTCACAAAATAAGTGAAAGCCAGGATTTGAATTGAGGATCTTTGACTCACAATCCAGCATCCTTTCTAATGTACTAGATTGCCTTCTATAGAGCTGAAAGCAACCACTGTTGTATAACTGTTATACACCATTATAATTGTTACAGTTGTATACTATTATTTAACTACTGTTATAGTTGTTGCTTCTGATGTTACCATCCATCGTTCTCATTAAACTATTTTCCTTTGCTCTTATTATTCCTGTTTTACAGATGATGAAAATGGCAGATTATATTTTCCCTCATTGGACTGGCTAGAATTGGATCCAAGCTACCAAAGAGTCTTGAACAGGGCAGTGACATGTTGGTTCTGTGCTTTCAGGAAGATTACTATGGAAGTCAGTTGAAAATAGAATAGAAAAGACAGAGGCTAGAAGGAGAAAAACCAAATCAGGAGAACATTTCAGTAACTTAGATATGACAAGAGGATGATCTATTGTTCATTTAAACTTGAGATATGGTTCTAGTCCATCAGGATCTTTTTGGATCCTAAATCTGTCATCTGGTTCATTAGCTTTTCCTTCCTGGTTTGTGTCAACTATAAATGCCAGCTAAGCCCTTAGCTAAATCATAAAGATATATCTAACAAAATAGGCCCAAGGACAAATCCCAGGGAAGGGAACTCTCTGGGATAACCTAGGAAAGACCACCTCTACTCATCATGGCCTTAACCATTTTCAATCATTTGTGCAGACTACATTGAACTTTTGGTGGAAATTGTTTTTGTTTTGTGCAGATTATATAGAAGAATGGGGCAGGAAATTAAAAGGAGGAGAAGAAGCTTCTAGTATATGATTGATGATACTAGAAGAAACTTGTAAAATATGATTAGAAAAAAGACAGGAGATGTCCTGGATTATATAATGCATGTTTGTCTAAAGGAAGATTTCTATGTGGGGGCGGGAAGATGGAGAGGAGATATATTAGTGGGGAAATAGATCTGGAGGAGAGGAAAACATGAATAAATTTTTTATAGAAAAAAAAGACAAAAGGCACAAGGAAATGGGACTGTTTTGTTATAACTTTGTTAAATTTAAAACATATATACTTCTTAAAAAACAAGCTATCATAACAGATCACAGATGCTTAAATAAACTCATCTTTTTGTGTTAAAATGATTGTCTTTCTTAAGTTCTCTATAAAGAAGAAAATGTAATTTTAAAAAAGAAAAGAATATGAAAGATATAAAGAAAAAATCAAGTGCTTGCTACTTAAATTCTTCTTAAGACTCCCTCACAGAAAATGGTGTAGTTGTTTCCTCTGGCGCTTTTGCATGAAGTTGGAAATTGTTGATCAAATGCACTTGACTGAGTAACTACCTTATCAAAAGAGAAATCATGAAAATTTTTGATATAAGGACATGAATAAAGCTTCTCTTAGCTTCCCCCACTAATTGAGCCCTGATGAGCTGAACAGGTAATTTTATGTAGTAGTTTTCATCATGAGACTTGACATGAAAGGCAACAAAAACAACAGAATACTACATATCCAACTTCCAGGCAATATGGAGGGCAAAAAAGAATTTTGCATTTATATGCACAGAGGACACTGTTTGTATAAATATTTAACCAGAAGAGTAAGCTAGGAGCAGGCTGAAGACCAATAGAAAAACAAGGAGACAGGTGGCCACTTGTAAAAAATTGGAAACAAAAATTGAGCTAATCTTGTAACAAGAAGGGAAGAAAATAGATGGATAGCTCAAGACATATGAAATGTCTCCTGATTGCATTTAAATAAGTGTTTCCTTACATATATATGTATATGCTGTTTATATCAACTAATTTACTCTCAACTCCTAAGACAAGAAAATTGTTATAAAATCTACAGAACTCAGTTAAGCAAGTAGTTTATCATAACAGTTAAAAAAAATAACTAACAAATGAAGATTTAACTTCCAGAAATTATAAAATCAAAAATATTGCTGTGATCTGCACAAAATGTTTGGTGTTACTCCCTACCATTTCTTATGACTTCCAAAGGGGTAAATAATACTATCATGATAAAACTATAATAAACTTACTAAAAATTATAGCATGCTAGACAAGAAAATGAAGCTCTTGTGGATATAGATACTGTTTTCATCACCACTGCTCATTCAAGATAAGAGCATAAAAATAAAAAGACAGAATTAGAAATTGAGGCAGGCTAAGAAAATGATGTGTGAAAATGAGTTTTGTATATTTTAACAACAATCTAAGATTGACAAATGGGAAATTTTATTCTTCAGGGATGGGATATACTTAATATGGGCTGATAAAATATTATCTATAGTCTTACAAATCTGATCAAGAGAGCATTAAATTGAAAGAGAGAAAATAATCTTCATATAACTGCCAAGCCATATATCATAAACAATAGCAGCTATAGCATAGGGGAAAAAAGTAATGGAGAAGCCTAGTAACTTATAGAAGAAAAAGAATCCAAGAAGGAAACAAGAAATGAAACCAACGGCTTCCAAGTTCTCTACACACACAAATGAACAAAGTATGGAAAACAACCAAGATGAACTAGAGAGCCTAATTCATGGAGACAAATTCAGTAAGATGGATATCTCTAAGAGTTGGCAGAAATGGAATAAATGACTTAAGTGCAACTTTGAGACTTATAATTTATTCAAAAAATTGCTGAGTTGCTTTTTTTTAAAGGCAAAATAGCATTGCATATTAAGAAAATGTAGTCATTTGAGGAAAACCAGAAACTAGAGAAGGGAGGAATGATGGAGAACACTTGGGTGAAGATCAGTAGAGAGAGAAACAGAAGCAATTTTGTCATTGGAGCATAGTACAGACAACCTTGACGGAAGGAGCAAATAGGTGTTTGGGAAAGAGATCACAAAGCCTGCATGAAAGCATGATTTTGTAAAAAGGAGAACTTCAATTATCTAGACATCTGCTGGAGCTCTCTCTTTGCCAAAAGCAGAGCAGCTGATAAATTCTTGGCTAGTCTGAACGATAATTATGTTCTTCAAAAGGTGAACAATACAAGGAAAACTGCTATTCTGGACATTGTTCTGACCAAAAAGAGAAACATGTTACTGAAGCAGAAATGCTGGGAACTGTGAGGGGGAAGAAATAACTTTCTTCTTAGAATTCGTGATAAAAATAATGGAGAAAACTAAAAAAAAGTCAATTGTCCACTCTAGATTTAGAGAAAATATATTTCAAGGGGTTGAGAGAAAGAATTATTAGATTTGGCATCTTGGTTTTACTAGATGGAGTGTAGGGCTTGGTACCATAAAGACCTGAATTCAAAACTTATCTCAGATATTTACTAAGGCTAAGTGAATGGTGAAATCATTTAATCTCTCAATCTCAGTTTGCTCATATGTAAATAAAACACACATCAGGAGTGTTGGGAAGAGCAAATGAGACCATGTGGTTAAAAATGTTAATACTGATGAAATTTGTTACTGATGTTGTTGTTGATTATTATTATTCTATAAGGAAGTGGGTCCAGAATAGATGGAAAGCAATACTCTAAAGACACACCAGAAGAATTCTAATAAAGAGGAAATGGGGAGGGAGGGAAGCTGTCTAGAGAAACTCATATGGATGGACTGAATCCTCAATGACCAAATTAGATTTTAAAAATAGAAAATGAATTTTGCTAATATTGTGATTAAAAGGGAAGAAAATAGGTGAACGAGGCAACTTGGTGGCGCAGTGGATAGAGCACCAGCCCTGAAATCAGGAGGACCTGAGTTCAAATCTGGCCCCAGACACTTAACACTTCTTAGCTGTGTGACCCTGGGCAAGTAACTTAACCCCAATTGCTCAGCAAAAATAAAGAAATAAAGAAATGAAAATAAAAATTTTAAAAATCAAAAGAAAAAGAAAAAAAGAAAATAGATGAAAATCCCATGTTCTGTAGTGGCCCCTATGAAATGCAAAAAAAAAAAAAAAACAAAACAAAACAAAAACAAAAACAAAAAAACTAGAGGAAAATATCCCAAAAGTGAGTAGCTATTTTAAGGATTTTTGAAAGGAAGACATTGAAAGGGATTATAAAAGATAAGAGACATAGCTTGAATGAGTTAATCTCATCAGCATGATCTCTAATCCCATCAGAACAGTGATGTCTCCCTGTAAAAGGTGGTAACAAGATCTTAGTAAAAAAATCCTGAGTGGATCCATGTCATAATTGGGAGGAAATTTCAAGTATGATACCTCAGGTATCTCTCCTTTCCCTTGTATTGTTTAACACTGCTATCAAACACTTATGTGAAACAATAGATAATATATTTAGTCCATTTACAGATGTTATAAAGCAGAAAAAAAAGTTATCTAAAGCACTGGAAGACCAGATTTGGATGCAATATATCTTAGGCTAAAATAACAGAATGAATCCAGTAAAATATAAGAAGAAGATTAAAAATGATAATATATAATTATATAATACTTACAACATGGCTGGTGCTATGCTAACTGTTTTATAATAATTTTCTAACTTGATCTTCACAGAAGCCCTGAAAAGTAAGTAATATTTTAATCTCCATTTTAGAGATGAGAAAACTAAAGCAAAGAGGGACTAAGTGGCTTGCCCTAGTGACAAGTCTAGGCTATATTTGAACTCAGGTCTTGTTGACTATTTTGCCCTCTGTATCACCTACCTGACTTAAAACAGATTAAATATGAATTCTAAAAGTCAACTTTACAAGTACAAGATGAAAAAGGAAAAGGTAAACAACCATCTTTGTGAACTGGAAGGGATTCAATGAATTACAAGCAAGTTCTAGATGAGTCAACAATAAAATAAGGCAGATAAAAAAAATTGAATACTATCTTAAGGGCTGGTTTGAGGGAACAAGTTTCTGGAACAAGGAAGATAATGATCCAGCTATATTCAGCTCTTTTCAACACATATCTGGAACATTGTGTTTGGTTCTGGGTAACAGAGTCTAGGAGTACACTGACAACTTGGAATGATTGTAGAATAGGGTGGGTTTATTGTTAGACATACTTAGACAACTAGAAATCACATCCATCTCAGGGACACTTGAAGAAATTATATAGTATTTAGAATGAATATAAGACTTCAATTCAGCATGAACGTGATAAATATCTTCAAATGTATGGAAGCGTTATCATGGACATGGAAGAGAAACTTGTTTAGCTTTGCCCCAAAAGACGGCATTAGGAGCAAGTGAAAGATGTTTCAGGAAGGAAAAAGAAATGAAATGATCTAACTTTTAGTAAGACAGATGTAAGTAAATTCTTACAAAGTCTTGATATAAGGAAATTACATTTTAACAACTCAAAGTTTCAGTATGAGCTAGGTAGCTTTAGAGTTCTAATTGATTTCCTGTAATTAGTGCCAGAAAAAGAAGGGACAAGGAACAGAAGTCATGGCTATATATAAATACAGCATAGGGAATGTGACTCAAGAACAGTTTATGTAGAATCAAAAAAAAAATGGGGAGTTTTGGTAAATTGTAAATTCAACATGAGCCCAGAATGTATATGGCAGGTGATAATGCTGCATGAATAGAGTCCTGAACTTCCCTAATTGACCTGAGAATTGGTCTAAAATAATAAATATTGATTAGATAGCAGAAAAGGATACCTCATTAAATTTTCAAAGATAAATAATCATATTTTACTTTTCATGTCTTGAGTGAAGTCTCATAATCAAGGGTCTTTTGTAATCTTATTTACATTACATTTTTTTCTAAGTATTATTTCATCAGGTACGCTCAAGCAATAACAAATTTGTTTCCAACTTAGCAAATAATTAATCAAAGACACAGAAGTGCTTCATAGACCAATGGAAGCCATAATCGATTGATATCTAACCTGTTAATAGAGAAATGACAGTCCAGTTGTATTTTGTTCTCTCTTTTGCCCTAGTTAGACAACTAATCTAATCTAACATCTAATATATTCTTCAGTTTTAGAGCTCATCTATAAGAGGGTAACCAGACTACTGAGATGAGGGGAGCTAAGCAATACAAAAATACATTAAAGGACATAGACATAGTTACCCTGGAGAAGAGAAAACTTAGGGGGTACATGAGAACTGGCTTCAAGTATTCAAAGGGTTGTCATGTACAAATAGGATCAGAGCATACTGCTTGGCCCCAGAGACCAAAAGTTGCAGCAAAGAAGATTTGGACTGAGTATAAATAAGGACAAAACATATTCTTAATGAGAAAAGATAGTGGATTTCTTCTCATTGGAAGTCTTAAAGTAGACATTGGGTGACCACACATTTATCGTCTCCATACATATATGTAATCCTTATATCGGAAAGGGATGGCCAGGAGGCTCCTCCTGCACTGGAGATTTTGCAATTCTCTGATTCTACTACTGACTTCAGACATGGATAGCTGATTCTTCTCTGTGTATACGGTTTGAAATAGAGAAATCTGGGAAGGGTGGAAGAGGTTAGAGGTTAGAGTTTCTTTTCTCCATTTTGATTAATTTCAATGAAACTCTGTTTTTCCTCCTCAGGCATACAACTTGAACATGGCTTATCATTTTTCATCCCTGCCAGAAAATCCGACTGGTGCCAGTGGGAACCATCATAAGGAATTAAATTGTTATGTTTCCCAGGGTCAGGAAGAAAAGGGGAGGGGGGTGTCTATTTCATGGAATCATGACAATCACTTACAGACTGGTTATTATAGTTTTGGAAGTGATTTTGCCCATTCTGGCAAAGATTTAACTTAAGCCTCAGGTTAGATATCAATTGATTATGACTTCCATTGGTCTGTGAAGCACATCTGTGTCTTTAATTAATAATTTGCTGTTAGAAACAAATTTGCTATTGCTTGAGCATACCTGATGAAATAATACTTAGAAAAAAATGTATCAGAAATAAGATTGCAGAAGACCCTTGGCTATGAGACTTCACTCAAGACATGGAAAGTAAAATATAATTATTTATTTTTGGAAATTTAATGAGATTTTTTTCTGCTATCTAATCAATATTTATTATTTTAGATCACTTCTCAGGTCAATTAGAGAAGTTCAAAAGGCACCCAAATTCCCAAATAGAACTACTCTGATCCACACTCTGCTGTTTCTTCTCCTTTTTAGAAAATCATTTAAAAGAAGATTTCAGTGGATAATCACTGTGTACATAGGAAACTTACCTACATTAGCCCAAAGTTCAATATTTCTAATTAGTGACCTTTCCTTCTTTGAGCACACATCTGTAATGAGTATTTTAAATCAGTCAGTTTTAGGAAATAGGCATTAAGAAAATAAAGTTTCTATTTCATGCATTATAATAATGTATCTTGAAATTTTAGAACATATCACTATGCTTAAAATATCTTCCAGTGAATCTTTAGGGGACTCACTAATCAAAAATTATTAAATTATTTTAAAATTACAAATAAATTATTTATTATTAACAACAAAATTATTAACATTATTAACATTTTATGTTAAAATGTAGGTATATGCTGTGATGTTTTTCTTATAAAAGTTCAAAGTTCTTTAGCAAAACAGGATTGTATAGATCTTTCTTTCTCATCTGTTGTACCTTCCCTTCATCCTTTGGGACTTATCATAATAATGCCTATTGTAATACAGTTGTTAAAAGTACTAAAATTAAAGGACAGAATATCAAATTCACAGACTTCTGATCCTGACATTAACTTCCTCACTCAGTCAGAAATCATTTCTATTTTCCTTTACATTAATTATTTAAACAAACAAACAAACAATACAGGATAGAATAACAAAAGAGAGTATCAGCTCATGAAAGAATCAAAGAAAGTAAATTTTCAGACAACTTGGCATGAGATTCAACTGAATCAAATAATCCTGAAAACATTTGTACATGAATCTAGAAGGAAATCAACAAGTAGATATGAAATGGAACAGATGTGCCTTATTTTTGTGGTGATCCAATTTCACCAACCACAATAGTGGAATCCCCCACTTTGATAAGTGTGTGTGTGTGTGTGTGTGTGTGTGTTTGTGTGTGTGTATGTGTGAGAGAGAGACAGACAGACAGACAGAGAGAGAGAGAGAGAGAGAGAGAGAGAGAGAGAAATTGGCAGAGTTGAGAAACTGGAAAAGAATACAAAATCAAAAATTGAGAGTGAGATATTGAAAATATACAGAAGAAATCAATAAAATAGGTTACAATCTTAAGGACACTCAAAGGAAAGTTGTTTAAAAGTGAAGAAGATAAGAAATATTGCTTAATACTCTCCCTCAAAGGAATGGAGATTTTGGCAGCTACTAATGTATGTACGATTTCTCATATCTATAACATCCTCATGAGGATAATTTATGCATGTATGATTTCAACTTGATGAAAAAATGAGGACCCAATACTAGCAATAAGTAGTTTGTGATCTTAGCTAAGTGATTTTATTACTTAAGGTCTCAGTTTCTTCATTTGTAAGATAAGAGGCTTATACAAAGTGACCTCCAAGTATCCCTTCCAGATCTAAATATATAACACACTGATCTCATGAATCTCTTCCAGCTCTAAAATCCTATTCCTGTGAAAAGAAAAAAAAAAAGGATTACATAGATTATTTCATATGGCAATGAATATTTTAATCATTACATAATTGACTGAGCATTGTAACAAATATAAAGTCCTACACTATTTTAATTAATTTTAAAAGTGCATGGAAGAGTAGAATATAATGCCTAGTGAAATGATGATTAATAACCAATATTTTGAAGAGATTCAGAGCCTTTTATTTTTTCTGATTTCTCTAATGAGATTATATTAAGTCTATTTGACCTTGGTCAAGTCTTACCCAACCTTGCAAAAAAAAATTAATCTAAGGTTGTTAAACGCATTGTTTTCTATTTAAGCTTGGGTGGAGAAAGATGCTTTTGTCTAGTTTGCCCAAGACTGGGAGTGAACTGCTATAAAGATATTTTCTCTATCCAAGAATGGCATGATGATGGAGTACCATCATGCCCTCATTGGAAGGGCATATAAACAATGAATCTGGTGCTATGATTGTCTTTGACCCAAGAGAGACAGCCAAATGACTACCTTTTTCAAATAAACTGTTGGTCTTATTAATAAAATGATAGTCTCTCCATTTTTTTAAATGTCACACTCTTCAAACATAGTTCCTCCCATTCATATATTAAAATAAAAGAATTTCTATGAGAAATAAAACCTCAGGAATAATTTTTCAATGATTTACTGATAATTTAAATCAGTCCCTAAAACAGACGTAGAGGTTCATCTAAGGTGTTCACTATTATCATGGAGAGTATCCTTCATAGATTCAAAACAATAGAAGGATCCTTGATCAATAGTGAGATTCTCTACTCCACTTCAAGTAAAAAGAATAGAGAGCCAATAATATTCAGAGTGGCTCCATCGAAAAAAAAATGACAATGACTCAACCATCTCCATTGGAGGGTTGAATTACATGAAAACTCCATGTTTCCCACCCTACCATATATACAAGGATAGGATGCCCATCATCATGGTCTATCAACCAGTCTATCTTGGGCAGAAATGTTAGATGGTCAAGGAACCAAGCCTACCACTGAGTGATAAATACATCTCAGGCCTGATAGCATTTGAGGAACTGTGCTGAGCTTTCAATGATCCTACTTTGCTTTCATATTGCTATAGCTCATAGCTCTATCATCAGTGTTCTTGAGTTAAAACCATATTTCTACAAATCATCTACCTCCAAAATGTTAGAAAAATCAAAATCATGTTCCTGAAGGAGCAATGGAAAGAGCCATAGTGGGTAGGCTGCCAGACATAATACTAGTGATGATATAGCAATATGAAGTGAGCCTACGATCTCAATATTATTAGAAACTTTTAATGAGGAAAATCTCTTTTCTAATTAAGATAGCATTCAGACGCTTTTAAACTCATACTAATTTTCTAGGACACTGAGAAGTTGTCACAGACAATAAATATTTATTAAGGTCTACTAAGTGCTGGTGACATTTGAAAAAGAGGCAAAATACAGTCTTTGTCCTCAGAGAGTTTACAATCTAACATGGAGACAACAAGCCAATAAATATGTAAAAACAAGCTCTAACACAGGATCAATAGGACATAATTGGGAAAGAGAAGACACAAACTAAGAGGAGTTAATGAAGAAAGGTTTTCTGTAGAAGATGGGATTTGAGTTCAAAGTTTAAAAAATCTAGGGAAATCAGGAAGCAAAGATGAGGAAGCAAAGCATTCTAGGCACCAGGCTCGTCCTCCTTCTCCTCTTCTTCCTCTTCCTCCTCCTCCTCTTTCTTCTCTTCATCATCATCATCAACATTGATATAGTGCTTACTATGTGCCAGTTATGGCACTAAACACTTTGCAATTATTATCTTTTCTGAACCTCACAACAGCACTGGAAGGTTGATGTCACTATTATTCCCATTTAAAAAGTGAGGAAACTGAGTAAAACAGAGTTTAAATTATTTTCCCAGGGACACACAATTAACAAGTGTCTGAAATCACCCTCAAACACAGGTATTTCTGACTCCAAGCCTGGTCTTCTGTCTACCTGGCACCCAAGCACCCTGGAGTGAAAGACACCTAGAGAAAACTCCCAGGGCTAAGAAATGTGATGTCTTTGCTTGTGGGACATGAAGTTGGCCAATATTACTGGAACAAATGAAATAGTGAAGAGTAAGTGGATAATAAAAAGTAAGAAGACTTTAAAAGTGAAGGGGCAGATTGAGAAAAGCCTTGAATGCCAAGTACAGGATGTTGTATTTGAGCTCGTGGATATTAGAGATTCACTGGAGTTTATTGAGTAGGGGTTCTGTGATGTGGATGGACATGAACTTTAGGAAAAACTCGCAGGCAGCTGAATGGAGACTGAACTAGAGTGGGAGAGATTTATGGCAAGTAGAGCAACCAGCAGGCAATAGGAACAGTCCAAGCATGAGATGCTAAGAACTTGCAATGAGGTATGGTCCTATTAGAGGAAAGAAGGAGGTGTGTTTGAGACTTATAAAGATGAAATTAATGAGCCTCGGTTTGGATTTGGGAAAGGAGAAGCGAGAATAAGAAATCCAAGATGGTGCCTAGGTTGTGACTTGAGGAACTGGGAGAGGAGCACCCTTGAAGGAGAAGGGGTTAGAGTTTAAGGTACAGTGGGTTCAGATTTGACTATGTTGTGCTTAAGATGTCTACTTATCATCCCACTGGAGATTTCTGAAATTGGAGATGTGAACTTGGAAGTCAGTAGAGTGATTAGGGTAAGATAAGTAGATTGGAGAATTAGAAGTCTAGGATTGGTCATTAAATTCATGGGACTTGATGAAATAATCAAATGAAATAGTGGAGGGAAATGTGAGCCCAAGAGAAAGCCCTGTGAAACATTTATGATTAGAGATCATGAGCTGGATGAGATTTCAGCAAAAGTGATTGAAAAAAGAGTGGACTGATAGGCAAAAGCAGAAACAGGAGAATGGGGTGTCTGACAACCTAGGGAGAGAAGATAATGTTCAGCAGTGTCAAAGGCTCTGGAAAAATCAAGGTAAATGAAAACAGAGGAAAAAATAATTGAATTTGATCATTAAGAAATTATTGGTAACTTTGGAGAGAGCAGTTTTAGCAGAATGATGAAGTTGGAAGAAATCAGATTTTAAGAGCTTAAGAGGAGATAAGAGGAAAGTAGAAATCTCTTTTTATGGAGTTTGACCACAAAGCATGGAAGATACATAGAACAAGTGTTAATATGGATATCAGCATCAAGTGAGAGGTGTTTTTTTTTTAATTTTAAATT
The DNA here is from genome assembly GCA_023553655.1 of Myrmecobius fasciatus. NCBI lineage: Eukaryota > Metazoa > Chordata > Mammalia > Dasyuromorphia > Myrmecobiidae > Myrmecobius > Myrmecobius fasciatus. Next base: position 413,797 of record JAJPUD010000019.1, on the reverse strand, counting down.
ATTTGTCCCTGATCATAAAACCACCATATTAGTGGTGAGATTTGAACCCAGCTCTTCCTGGTACTATCCCTCTTATACCATAGTGCCTCTAAATGACATGGAAAAAAGTTCCATCAAAGGTATTATGAAAGACATACTGGAGGTGAGTTAAACATGTAGCAGGAATAAGTCAAGATAGGCAAGGAAACCCCCCAAATGTTTAAAGAACCAGAGGAAAGCTTCCATTATTTTGACGGCTCAAATAAGAAATTCCCAAGATGTAACGGTATGAATTGTGATTTCTTTTGAAATTGGGAGTATCCACACTAATGAAACCATACATTTATCAAAGTATTAAAGAGTAAGCGAAGACGCCCCAAAAGTAAGTCCATGTCTCTGTGGATATTTTGTCCTGAATGCACTTGGACTAATCCCCTACTTTGTCTTCTCATACCTTAATTCATAGTAGAGAATTTTTTCTTAAAGTCAAGATTAACTGATAAGCTTCAGCAACTTTGAGGGTTACCAAGAGTTATATGCTCAAAGATACCCAGAGCGTTCCACGTGGCCCTCCGATTCCTGCGCTCACTCATTTGCTAACCATATCCAGAACTTCTTTTGATGGAACTTATCATGCATTATTTATGGTACTCTGAAATACTAATGCAAATTTATGGAATATAATGGAAACATCCTGCACATCACAGAGTTTTGCTATCATCCTAAGCTTGCCAGAGGAGACTTATAAACTGACTTCTACCTTATAAGCCTGCCTCCAGTCTTAAAGCCCAACAGCAATCCTGGGAAAATCGCAATTCTTGGCATCCGCTTCCTGATGTAGATTTGCTTTCATGTTTCATTGCCAAGCCACCCCCCCTCCCCATATCCTATCCCAACTGATCTCAGAGGGCTTGTGCTAGTACTTTTCACTTGACCAGCCCAGGCATTAATACAGGTTCCAGCCTTACTGGTATCTTTTCAATATGTCCATTAAAACAAAAAAGTTCTTTAAAGTGAAGTTTATTTTTTAAATGGAAAAAACATAATGGAGTATTCTTTTGAAACTTTATGAGGTCTCTTGATGCAGTGGAAAGGACCCTGACTCTGGAGTCAGAAAACCACAGTTTAAGTCAAGACCATTGATATAGATTAGGGAAAAATCTGGGTGGGTTTCTGGTCTAACACATTCAGTTTTCTAGTGAAGAAAACTGAAGTCTTACCTAATGTCACACAGATAATAAACATCAAAGGCTAGACTTGAATCCATCTCCTTTGACTCTAAGCCCAGGGATGCTTCCATTGTATGAAGTCTTTGCTCTACCACTCCCTGGTCCTCAGGAAGGCACGTGAACTTCTCTCTGTTTCTAATTCTCCATCCACAAAATGGGAATTATTTCTGCGGATATTGGAGGGATAGAACCATGCTGAAAAGAGCCCTGAATATATCCAGTGGCAAAGGAACTCGGTTAGATTTGGACCTTTGCCATTTTCTACTTGTATCACACCCAGAACAGTCACTTCCACACCCCCACATCTTCAACTGGAAAGTGAGGGGCTTGGCCTGAGAAGTCTTGTGAGGTCCTTCCCAAGTTGCCATCTTTTATGCTTTATAAAAGATTGCATACATGTGGGTTGCTATGCATGGGAGCTGGGAATACGTTCCTTCCAACTGTCTCACAAGGAAAAGGAAATGTTACGAGCAGAGCTGACTAAAAACAAATTCAATCCAACTGTCTTAGTACATTAAACACTGACCGCCCAGATAATTCAATCCAGTTTGAGGTTGTATATCTGGGTGAAGAATTTCAGTCAGTAGGTGATCCAAACAATGCTGTTGCTATTAATATTTTTCACTAAATAATATTTCATTGATTGACTACATATCTGGCCTTCATTAAGCTAGAAAACATGAGCTTTTTTCCCTTTCCCCCAACAATGGTGTGTCATCTGCCAGGAGAAAGCAAAGCAATCGACCCCTTGAGGAGCAATTCTTTCATTTTGAACTAAGGTAGAAATCATTTCGAGGGGCCAGCCAGGCAATCTGCTCTTTCTTCTCCAGGAAAGTGAATAATTGATGGGATTCTATTCAACATTACTTTTCTTTGCGGATGCACAGTCGAATATTCCTCGCCACGTGACTTTTTCAGGTGAAAAACCAACATTGCATTTTGCCCACCGAGGAGAGAAAGGCACAAATGGGAAATTAATCGCTTGCTAAAGTATGTAGCAAGACATCACAAGCCGCCAGCAACAGACATAAGATTAAATTAAGAAAGTCTTACAAAAAAAAAAAAAAAAAGGAAAGCACATTTGTAGACCCAATTAATAAGGTCTTTCCAGTTACAGTGAAATTAATCTCCATGAGGAAGGTGAGATACACTTGGACTCATTCCATGTCTAAAAAGCTTTTTTTTTTAAATTTATGCCTCTATTCATTTGATTTTTTTTTTAAGTTTCAGACTAACACTAAGGAAAACTGGGAAGGCACTGAAGTATATCTTTGATATCTTCACATATCCCCTGTCTGTTCATCTTTCCCTCCTTCTTGGATCTCCTGAATTTTCCACTTGAACTTTGTTTTTTGTACACCCCAATTGCCAGTTGCCTCCAAAACAAACCTCCCTGCCCCCAAATAAACACATGAATACATGTATGTCTACACATGCACACACATGTATGTATGTATGTATGTATGTATACACACCTGGGTAGCTATGCTGTGATCCATTTCTGCTTAAGCTAAGGTTATATCTTAGATAATAGATAATAATTGCTTACTATGTGCCCCTTAAAGGAATATTTGTTATATATTATATATATGTTATATTATATTGTATTGTAGGTGATTTACAATATAATATTATATATATATATATATATATGTTAAATATAAATTATAGTCTTATAGAGTTATGTTGACCATGTGGTCTTCCCATGATCACATATGTGAAATGTATCAGAGTCAGGACTTGCACCTAGGAATTCATGACTCCACAACCAGATCTATGCCTTAAAACCAGACTGCCCCTTGAATAAAGCATATACAAAAAAAAAAAAAGAATTGCAGAATCCAGAGTATGGTCCAATTGGCTGAGGGTGCTAGGGATGATGAGGTTGGAAATGATATGGCTTAGAGAGAAATATAAAGGTGATCTCTAAGTCTTTATAGAATGATTTTTGTTTTACTTGGCCCTAGAAATAAGAAAAATAAAAAGGTACAGCTGCAAGTTTTTTATTTACTAGGACAGAGAAGCTTACTAATAATTAGATCTGTCCAAAATTAGAAAGGGAGGCAGTGAATTTTTTTTATTAATGGAGGATTTCAACAGCAAGACAAAAATTTGGGCTATAATAAGTGGGTTACCTGATCAATTAGGGTTAGTCTAGATGCTCTTTCAGACACCTTTCACCTGCAAAATTTTATGAAATTTTCTAGAGTAATTAAGCTCTGATGGTGGGATGGTAAAGGTTAAGGATCAAATGAAGGGCCAAGGGACTTGGTTCCTAGTTCCAGCACTAACAAAAGTTTTGTGAGATCTTGAGAAAATGTACCTCCTTCAGAACCAGATGTTGTGTTCTATTCACAGCATTTAGTTACTTAATAAATATTTATTGTTGAGGGTTTTTTGAATGCAAACTTTTCTTCCTTTAAAAATACCTAAAATCCACTCTCTTTTTTTGATAATAATGTGTATGGTATACAAGGGCATGTCTATATATATAAAGGAGATCCCAAGGGAAGACAGCATTATGAATGAAATGACTATGATATTTTGAAAAAAATAATATTCCAATCTATCATATTTCCAACATTTTTCAAGGGTCCAATTCTATATAATTATTAATGGATACAAGATAAGGACCCTTGCAATGTAAGAAAAGACTGCAGTGGGTGGGGATGAATTTCTTATTAATGAAGGTTCATATAGGTGATTTACAAGTATTCTGCAGCTGGCTGAGTTAGTTCCCTTTTTACCCTCTCGACCAGTGTGATGCTCACTGAGAATCAATCAGCTATCATGTATTAAGCCCTATTATACTCCAGGTACTACGTTAAGCATGGGAGATACCAAAAGAAAAATAATAAAATGCCTCTTCTGTCAATGAGCTCACAGTCTAATGCATTAAACAACAAGCAAATGTTTGTCTATCTATAAATATTGCCATCTAACTCAAGAGAATCTCAGAGGAGTGATTAAAGAACAGGAAAAGTTGTTTTTTTTTGGTTGGGTTTTTTGGGGGGCATTTGTTTGTTTGCAGAAGTTAGGGATTTAGCTGAGACTTGAAGGATGCCAGGGATCCCAGGAGATGGAGGTAATTCCTGGCGTGGAAGATAGCCAGTGAAATCAGTGAGGAAAATGGAAGAGGTTAATGTCACTGAATCACAAAGTACAAAGAGAAGAGCAGAATGGAAAAAGACTGGAAAGGTAGGAAGATTCCACATTATGAAGGGCTCTAAAAGCCAAATGGGTGATTTTATATTTGACCCTGGAAGTAACTGGGAATAATGGGAGTTAATTAAATCTGGAAGTGATATGGTCAGATCTGCTTTTACAAAGGTCAATTTAACACATGAGTTGAGGATGAAATGGAGTGGAGAGAAACTTGAGGGAGGCAGACAACCAAATGGGTATTCCAATGGGCTAAGAAAGAGGTAATAAGGGGTTGCTCCAGGAGAATAGCCATGTCAGATGAGAGAAAGGAATATAAAAGGTGTCATAAAGGTAGAAATGATATGACTTGAGAAATACCTCAAAATACTGTTTGAAACAGAGGACTGAAAATCCTCTGTCAGTAGCAGAATATTCTGTTTAAGGAAATGCCATCCTATGTAAACACACAACAACAGAGACCTGAAAGATCTGTCTCCTAGGGAACTCAAGTGGCCAGCATCAGAAATGGGTGATGAGGGGTGGGAGAGAGAGGATTAAAAAAAAGAAACATCTCATTCTGTCAGTGTCCCAATGTCTGCAGAACATATAATGCATATTTTTCAGTTTCTTTGAATAAAAATGGAGCCAGTAATATCTGTCTACCTATATCTGCCTCTGTCTCTGTCTATATATATATACATATATATATATATATGTATGTATGTATGTGGCAGATATTACTCCTTGACATCAGAAATAATTGCTAGGTGGAAAAGGATATCATAACCAGATAAACTAATCAATGTTGAAAGGAAAACAAAACTAAGAAAAACAAAACAATGAAAAAACACCAGCAAATCCCTTTTGTTTGGTTAATGGGAAGGCTGAAAAAGAAAAGACGTATATTTACTTTATCAATGAAGATTTCAGGAAAGGCTGGGTGAATACTTATTTAAGATATGACAGATGGGATTTCTGGTCAAGTTGGCATTTTGCAAGATGAACTTTGATCCATCTTCCAAATCTGTGATTCTCTGAATGTTTTAAAGAAAAGCTTAGATAAATTGAACTGTGGGGAAAGGATATTTGAGGATGGGAGCCCTGGGTCCCAGTCCCACTCCTATCACAAAGGAGATATCACAACTTGAGAAAATGACTTAAAATGATATGGGGCTGTTCATTCTAGGGAGGAAGGGGAAGAGACAATAAGAAGCAGGGCAGCCCAGTGAACCTCTCAAACTGACCAGGATTGAAATTTCCAAACTAGAGGAGCCCCTCATTTCTATTATAATGGGGTCATGATTCATATCCTGATGAGGTAACTCATCTACCCTGCCTCCCAGGAGCAAAGCTTGACCATTCCAAATCAGTACTGAATCCAAGATTTAGAGAAAATCAGGAGTTAGGCTAGAACTTGGATCAGCTTTGCTGCCACAGCCAATTCTAGATCTGAGCAGGGATGGATGGGACCCTGCAAAGGAGTGTCTGGATGGCTTTCAACCCCTTAGATCACAGACAGGGAGCATTAATCCAAAGTTTTTCACCTCTGATATCCTAAGTGCAAAAGTTTTTACAGATGTGGAGAAGGGTATAAAGGACAGAGCTGAAGAGAAAGTACCAAAGAAGAAAGTACTTTATAGGGAGGGAGGGAGAAAAAAAGAGACAGAGAGACAGGGAGACAGACAGAGAGACAGAGAGACATCGACACAGAGAGACAGAGACAGAGATACAGGTATATGTATATGTATGTGTATATATGTATATTTGTGTGTATATGTATAAGTGTATATATGAATACACACATAAATATAGAGGTCAAAATAATCTAGTTTTTTTTTTCTTTTTTGTCTTATTTTTCTGGACTACAAGATATGTTAAAGGAAGTACAGTGCCTTAGTATGGTAGACCCCAAATATGAGGAACTGATCACCCTCCACACTGTGTGAAACTTGGTCTATAATTGTTTGCCATATGGACGCCTTGAACTCTCATCCCAAACAAGAAGTAATGGAAAGCAATGGAAAACAAGACTAGGGAGTAGATTTAAGTGATATTAGGAAGAACATTAACTGCCAGGCTGAGAAGTTTGGGTTGGAGACTAGCAGGAAAAGGAAGCTCCGGGGAATTGTTTTGAAAGGAATTACACTGTGAGGTCTTTGCCTGAGGAAGATAATTTTGATAGCTGTTGGAATGATGGGAAAGAGAGAGGAGACACTGGAAGGAGGGAGACTGTTTGGATTATCACATTAGTTCAATGAGAGGTAATAAAAGCCCCTCTTTGGAAGGTGGCCATGCACATGGAGTCCATGAGGCAATCTGTTTCATTTCATGCAATCTAAGGCCTTCTTTAGTGGTTTTAGCCACCATTTATTTACCCTAGTGACTTATCTCAATCTCACAGTCCTTTAACCCCACTCCTGATTTTTTTTCAGGATTTGGTCCTTCCATTTTTTTTCATATATGACACATACACAGTGTTCATGTAATAGTACTATAATGTTATTTTTTCCCCTCGATTGTTCAGTCGGCATTTGGTATCATGCTGAGCTTTGTCCTTTCATATCATCCTTTGCACCTCTATTTTATCCAGAAAACATATATATCATTGTCACAACAGCCATTTCCTTCTTATACTATCTTAAACATAAATTTATTGGTCAGTAAAAAGGAAGGCTTATCATATTACCTATCAAATGATCATATTAGCCTCTATTGCCTACATGAATGGGTCCCATCAGTGCCGATAGACTTTATCAATGAATAACTTCATATAATAAAATGAGATTTATTTTATGATCATTGAAGAATATAATCTTGAATTGTAGTATTTATTTTGAAAAACGATTTCATTGCAATTTGATGGCACTTACTTTCCAGATGAGAAACAATGATATTAAAAATATATTTACAGATAACAATTTTGTTTAAAAAAGAAATAAAGAAATGAAAACAAAATAGAGAAATGTATATTATGTCTCCAGGAAGACATTCAGGTTGAGTTTAATAAACTCGTGATAATTAAACTTCACCGTGGGCATAAAATTTCTACAAAGAAATGCAGCAAAATTAATTATATGTTGAATCACACATTGTGGAAGAGCGAAAGACAATTACAGTAAGTGCTAAGTATACTGCCAACATTAAGAATAAATAACACTATCAACCATGAGTCTAAATGTCAAACATACAATGATTTGTGTTACTGGATGTGAGAATGTCACGTTCCATCATTTCTCAGTGCGCTCTATTGGCAATAATTTGATGAAGTCTAACAGCAGCCCCATGAATAATTTCAAATGTGGCAGGATGGTTGTAGAGAGAACCAACACTAAATCTTTATAGTGCTTCAGTCAGCCTTCAATTTATCACTTTTTCTCCAAAAGCCATCTGTCACGATTTGACCCCAACTGATTTCAGCTCCCCCTTCTGTGGGTAATTCTGGTATGAGATGTGCAAGTCGCAAGCTAATCATTTTAACATTAATACTTGACACATAGCATTTTAATGATCACTATAAGGATGATCTATGGTTATTATTATCCCCATCTTACAGAAAACGAAGTTAAATCTTTAAAAGTATAATGACTTGTCCAAGCACACATGGTTGATAAGTACTAGATAGTTGTGTTGGTACAATGGATAAAGCACTGGAATTAGAAGCAGGAAGCTTTGTCTTCATGAGCTCAAATGCGTTCTTAAAGATTTTCTAGTTGTGTGACCCTGGGCAAGTGACTTAACCCTGTTTGCCTCAGTTTCCTCATCTGTAAAATGAGCTGTATTTTTACTAAGAAAACCCCAAAACGGAGTCACAGAGATTGTAATAGTTATGGGGCATAGTAAATAATCTTGGAGTCAGGAATATTCATCTTTTTAAGTTCAAATCCATCTTCAGACACTGACCAGCTATGTGATTCTGGGTAAGTCACTTGATCCTGTTTGCCTCAGTTTCCTCTCTATAGAATGAGCTAGAGAAGGAAAGAGTAAACCACTCCAGTAGATTGTCAAGAAAATCCCTAACATCATGTGGCCTAGCTGAACTGACTGAACAATAGCCTGCATTTGACAGGCCAAAGAAGTTAGTAATATTGTCACTCCATAAGAGACAGTCTATCATTCTAGATAATAAATGCAAATTTGTAAGGTAAACCCCATGTTCTTAATCTAAGGTCTATGAATATTTTTAATGTATTGATAATTGCATTTCAATATAAGTAGTTTCCTTTGTAATCCTATCTATTTAATTTTATATATTTTAAAACATTATTCTTTGAAAATAGGCTTTTTCACACTGTGAAAGAACTTGGCACACATGCAAAAAAATTAAGAACCCCTCCTCGAGGTGATGTATTTTTCAGCCTTATCATGCCATGAGGCAAAGAAAAATGCAAATGGCCAAGTTCTACTCCAAAAGTGATGCAAAAGTGACAGAGGGTGCTAGGAATCGTAGTGTTTAGACCCTGAATAAATATTAATTTAGGTATTGATATTTTAAATATAAGATTTTTATCCAATGACGTGATTTGATATATTTCTAGAAGAGTAGACCATCTTTATTCAGACATTCTTGCTACTATATAAACCAAAAGAATAAAAATGAGATGACTGAAATCCAGAAGGAATAGCTGACATCTTGAATGACAGTCATGGATCAAAAAAAATGTCAGCAGTATAAATGGTGGGTCAAATCTGAGAAGATGAAATATAATAGGGAAAAATTCAAGTTCTCTCAGTGTTCAAGTAACTAATTTTACACTTATGATAAAATAAACATGCTAAGACAATAGTTACATTAAAAATAGATGGGACTTGCAGAGGAATGAAAGCTCAACATGAGTTAATTCAACAGCAAATAAAAAAGTCAATCAGAGGCTGTGCTGAGAGACATGTTATCCAGCATAAAGAAATGAAGAATACTCTTCAATAGTCAAAAAAACCCAGAATATTGGATCTAGTTATCCACTAGAAGCATTTTAGGAGAGGAATTAATGAGCTGAAATACTTCCATGGAAGAGCATCTAAGGTAACATACAAGAATCATTTGAAGACATTTGAATATGTTGGCTCTGGGAGCTCAGATTGCTGGAAATGGGTTCAAATATGGATTACGAAATGTAGAGGCAGATTTATCACTGCCAGTTATGACTTAGACATATCTAAAGAGTGTTAGGATATTCTCTAATGGTTGGAGTTGGTGAGATGCATGGTCTTTGAACTTAGCCCTGAAATATATGAAAAGCACATATCTAGTTAAAGAAATTGAATTGGCTTGGAGAAGAGTGGTGTAAAGGACATGGAAAGAGAACTGGCTCATAAATATGAATCATTTAAGTGGATGTGTGGTGGAGAACTAGAAATCTCCATCAGTTTGTATTTGGAGCAGAATCATAAATCATTGGAATATAGGTTTGGTGCTCACAGAGAACTTAGAAATCATCTAATTAAACCTTTTTCATTTTATTGATAATGAAGCTCAGGTCTAGAGACATTATTAGGTCCAAGGTGTACAAGAGACAGGGAAGAAGACCATGAACTTTCCCCCTCTGCTCTCTGCTTTGTGGGGCTGATAACACTGATAGAGCAGTTATGTGTCACAGTGCAGGAAGTGCTAAGCCTAGAATCAAGAAGATTTGAGTTCAAATGTCACATTAGACACAGTGATATATCTAAGCAACAATTGTGTGCCCCGAAAAAAGTCACTTGACCTTCCGTGCCTCAGTTTCCTCATCTGCAAAATGAGCTGGAGAAGAAAACATAGTCTTCATGTTACTGACATCAAGGTGATTAGGGTGACAGGTGATCACCTGTCACAGCCAAAGCTATTGTTAAAAGTATAGGTAGCATTTCAGCAAGTGGAAGACAGGACTGAAAGTCTTCACATGGAGCAGATTAACAAAAGGGAGGCAAAAGCAACTGTGGGCAGTGGAACGGAGCTGAAGGAGAGGAGCCCAGAGCAGCCAGATGAGCTTTAGACCTAACACATCACCATTGTCTTTGCAAGGCCTTCTCCTGAGCAGGAGCTGATGATCATGGAAGACTAGCAGAGACAGGATGCTGTTTTTAAGGCGGCAGGAGATGGTGTTAATGATTCTGAAGCCCCAAAGAAGCTTTTGTTGAGATTTCTTTGGATTTTGCGGGCTCTGATGCAGCAAACATGCTCTTATTAGATGGCAATTTTTCTTTAATAGTTTCAGATATAGAGTAAGGTCACTTAATCTTTGACAATATAAAGAAATTTCTCTGTTCATCCTGACCAAAAATATTGATCTTCATTATTACTAGGTGCCTCTGTCCAACAGTACCAGCTTTTTTGTTGTTATTGATGTTTACCAACTTGGGTGCTGTTGTTCTTGCCCTAGCTTAGAAGACATCTAAGAGTGACATCATGAATCAGAGGCCAGGATACAAGAAGAAAAACCCCTGGTAAATCATCACCTGATTTTATCCCCTTACATCCAAATGGCAATCTTGCAATCTGTGAGATGATTCTTTGCCTTCTTCATTGTCTATGCAGACCAGAAATTCAAACCTGATCTCTCATTTCTTCACTGCCATTATGGGAAAACCATCATCTGAATTACCTTGAAGACAAGATACTGACAAGAATGGACAGGACACCAGTGGAAATGTGGGGAATAGAGCGGATGTACTGCTTATATTATTGCAGTCATGGTCCAGTGGATAGAAAATATAATCATTAGAAAAAAAAATATTGGCCAAATACAATCTCTTCAGAAATAAATCTACCTGCTTTGGGATTGCACCTCAAGTTATCATAGCACTAATACTCTCTTATAGATCCAGAATAGTGCAGCCTTGAATTTCAGTATTGATTTGTGCCAGTATTATATGCCATTGTCATCTGGCCATATGATTAGTTGCAAAAACACCTAATCAGGTCCTACCCAGAAAGCTGCTGGAATAAAAACATGCATGACTGAAATTGCTATTGGTACTTAACATTACTTTGAAATCTCACTGGTGATATTAAATATTCTTCAGTCATCTCTTCTGGGAAGCTTCTTCTTCAATATAAGCATGCTCAAAATCCCCACACTAGTAGAAATCTGTAGGAAATATTCCTAGGTAAGACTCTGTAAAAGTGAGATTTCTTTTATGTGAGCTTTGGCTATTTTTTTCTGATGGACCTTGACCTCTGCCTCTCTTGTTTGTTTAAAATGTATACATTTTAAAAGTAATAAAGAAGAAAAAGAACCTGTTTTATCTTTATACAAGTTTCCACAAGACACAGTGGATAGAGTGATCAGAGTCAAGAAGACCTTGATTTGACTCTGCCCCCAGACATTTCTCTCCTCTGGTAACTGCTCTCCTGGGCTGTTTTTTTAGTATTTACCCAAAAAGGGCCCCTGCTCCCCTAAAGTCCCAAGTACTGACACTTTTCTTGGCCTAGAAACTGTAACCAGGGCTCCAGCTCCCTTGTGAGTAATCATAATTCTTGGAACTTCATCCCAGAACTGCTTATGGGAAACAGAATTGATTAAGTACCAGCAGCTCCCAATGCCAGCTAATCATACCCTGTTCTGACTAGTGGTCCATGTCTTTTGCCATCTCTAGGTTGAGAGCTCCTGAAGCTGCTGCTGCTATTGTATAGCCTCCAAGGCCCATCACTCATACTTCTGACACGCTCTGGCTCTACTGCATCCCAATGTTAGAGACCTCAGTTGCAAGCCTCTGAATTATCTTAGGCTGAAAAGCAGCTCTCCCTCTTACCCTTTGTTCTGCCTTTCCTAGCATTTATATGAGGCTTTATCTCAGAGTTGTTTTGAGGGGAATATGGAAAGCATTGGCCTGTGCTCCACCATCTTGGCTCTCCCTGCTGAAAGTGCAGCAAGTTTTTGCCTTTCTTTGCATCCCCAGTACTTAGAACAGTGGCTGGAACCTGGTAACCATTTAATAAATACTTGTTAACTGACTGAGATATTGATTGATGGGAGGTTGGAGTAGGGACTTCACATAAATGCGAGTCTATGTTGCAAGGCTTTGGAAAGATGCCCTGGTCTCCTTACTTTCCTCCTGTCTCCCTGCTACTGATTATATTTTCTATCTGCTGGACCATGACTACAATAATATAATGTCCCTAATACAATACCTGTAATAGTACTCCTTAATAAGGAACCCCAAAGAAATTCTCTATAAAAATATTAAGATTTTTTAGAGCTAGTATTTAATAGTGTTTTAAGGTTTGTAAAACATTTCAAAAATATTTTATCTGATGCTCACAAAACCTTGGAGATGGGTGTTATTATTATATTTTTATAGATGAGGAAACTGAGGAAAACAAAGATTAAAAGGTTTGTCCAGGATCACACCATTAGTAGGTATCTAAGACTAGATTTGAACTCAGATCTCTCTGACTCCACAGCCCATGCTCTATTCACTGAACCACCTAGCTCCTGAATTTCTTATTCTCTCTTCAAAGTCTTCAATTGAAAGGGAGTTCCTATGTGGGTGCAAGGAAATTGGTGAAAGAGACTTGAATGAAAGCAATATAATTATGAAAGAAAGTTTCAGGGAGATGAGATAGCTGTCATCAAGTATTGGAAGGATCCCCATGTCTACAAAAGGACGAATCTCCTTTCACCTGGCCACAGAAAGCAAAAGGGGAAGATTCTGGGAGGTAGATTTTTGAGGGGAATTTTTTTTTTTTAAAAAGCTTCCTAAGTAACATCAATTGCCTCAGATGAATGTGGGTCCTGCCTCCCTGACCATCTCAGGCTGATATTAGATGAGCACATCAGTGATGGGGCTTCTAGCTCAGGTAGAGATGGAGCCATAATGGCTCTGAGATCCCCTTTATCTTGAAAGTTTTGCTTCTCTTTCCTCCTCCCTGACAAAGTGCATTCAATTATATCCCACTCACTCAATTTCTCCAACTCTTGGAGAGGCCATTGTCCAATCAGCTTGCTTGTTCCAGATGGCCACTTAAATCCCAAGTGGACTGACCACTCCATATGCACGGCCAATTCTTGAAAGAGAAATTGGTTTCATCTATTGAGTTTTCCCGTTTGTATTCTTAGGTATCTTTGCAGTAAACATGGATTTCATTTAGGTATTCTGTAATGTTTTTTCTTAGTCAAAAAATTTTGCAGAGGTAACATGTTGGTGGGAAATGGAAGGAGAAATAGAATTATGCATAGGAAGACTTGGGCTTTCATTTCATCTCTGATCATTATTAGTTATAATAGCCTGGGGAAGTCATTTAACATCTCCAATTCTCAGATTGCTCATCAGTAAAATGGGGATAATAATACATTTAGTACCTGCATTATAGAGTTGTTAGGAAGCTTCCATGAGCTAATGCATGCTAAGCACTTAGAAAAATTTAAAACACTACATAATAATCAGAATGATGTTTAATGATTTTTATTATAATGGGGTTTATGAAGAAATTTTGAATGATCATAATAGAAGCAAGAGAAACTCCTCGTTAGAGGGAAGTCAAGTCAAATCAGCCAGCTTTTTTGAAGTGTTTATTCTGTGTCAGGTACCGCATTATGTGCAGGAGACATAAAGAGAAGCGGGGAGATATAATATTTTCTCTCAAGAAGCTCATATTCTAATGAGGGAGACTAAATGCAAACAACTATATAGATAGGAGAAATGTTGAGGGTAAAATGAAATAATCACAGAATGGAAACACTGGCATTAAATGGGAAAGGCTTCTTTGTGGATCAGATTTTAGCTGAGTTAAAAGAAGCCAGGGGAGCCAGGAGATGGAGATGGGCAGAGAAAAGGACTAGTTAAAATGGCCAGGCTTAGGAGTTTCAATGTCTTGTTTGTGAAACAGCAAGGCCAGTACTACTGGACTTCAGAATACATGGAAGGGAGCAAAATTCGAGAAGACTAGAAATGTTTGAAGAAACAAAGTAATGAAAGACTTTAAAAGCCCAACAGCTGGTTTTATATTTGATCACATAGGTAGTCCTTCTTACAAATTCTTCATCCATGCTACACCAGACGAGCCCTCCAGGGCTCCCAGTCCCCATCTACCCAACAGCCACTGAAGCCACGGGACTACCTGGCGAGATGGATATCTGCTTTGTCCTGAACCTTTTACTTCTGCACTAAGGTGAAAACAATAATAGAGAACTGAACATAATGTATAGAACCTGAAGGTCCCATTTCCTCGTTCTATTGGTCATCAACCAAAGTAGGTCGGTCCAGCAGTCCAACAAATCACCCCTGTGCAAATGGCCTCCTCCCAGCAGCAATTACCTGAATCCCTTGTGGAGAAACTCAGCTTACAAAATGAAATAAATCAGAGAGAAAATATACCCCTGACCCTCTGTTTTTAGTTAAGTAAAATGCCCTTTCTTTCTGGAGGTCCATACTAAATTTTTTCAATCAATAAAAGAACGAAAGAAAGAAAAGTTCTCCTGAAGGTTGCTTGGAATGAGCCCAGTTTTACTCTTATAGCCCTCCCAAGGCCATGAAAGCATCTTCTAGGGCTGCTGAATATAGAAATCCCTCCTCCTGTTGTCTACTTATATTCTCAGTTCTACTAGGAGGGGAGAAAATGTACCCCAGCTTTCTGACCTCTCATGACCATATGGATGAAAACTGACCTCCATGGGTTCATAATAGCCTAAATTCTAACTTGTAGTCCAGGGAATTAGAATGAACACTGACTGGTTAGTCCAGCCCACCTCTCAGCAAATTTGAAGTGCCATATGGACATAATAGCTGCTTTCCCCAGACAAGGTCTTTCCACTGGCTTGGAGGCACATCATCAAAATAAATACAGTGATTGTTCACACAAGAATATTGCAAGCCCTTCAGGCTGAATGCTGCCCATGTAGCCGTGGATTTCTTTGGATTTGGCATCCTACCACCTATAGAGCGCTCCTCTTACTCTGACCCCCAGGTCAGATAAGTGCTTTTCTATGAGGTCCTTTTTTCTTTTTCTTTCTTTTTTTTTTTTTAGTTTCATATTGGTTTCAGCAGGGTGCAGCCCTAGAATTTCTGGCTTTGTTGCAAATAGTTCCTTAGGTAGTGTGAGGTTTCTTGAGAAGGAGGTTTAGGAATTTAAGAGCTCACCTGGGGCCCTGGAGTCCATCTCTCAGCAGTGTAGGTAACATTTTAGTAAAGGTATTAATCAGAAACTGGCTGATTAGCCTTTAGACTCTGGGTATTCACAATCCAATCTGGATGCTTCAGTTTAAAAGTCATTTGAACATAATAAAATAAGTGGTCTTTGGGGTTTATGGGATCTCAATTAGAGAAAAACTTTGTCATTTAATATGGTGGAAAAATAAGGCAAACTTGGTACCAAAAATTCCAAGTAAGTGACAGCCAAATTATTGTCCCACACGGCATCTTTTGCTCTTTGATCGAATATAAATAAAATGAGATAAAATTAAATTATAGTTGTGAAGTCCTACTTGGGTTCAAAAAACCAACTTGAGAAAGCATGATGGAAGCATGGCTAAGATGGAAAAGACCCAGGGATTTTAGTGGGCTCCAAGCTCGATATTAGTGAGTCCATAATGTACAGCCACAAAACCTAATTCATTTATTGGAAAGAGTATTCACATCAAGGATATCCCAGATTCCTTTGAAACATCAACATAAACTAGGCTGAATTAAGGGAAGCATGGTATCAATAACAAGGGAGGTCATCATTCAACTTCTCTGGTTAATCTGTACACATCTGGAGCACCACAATGAGTACTTTAAGGAGAACGGTACTGATATATAAAGCATCCACAGGAAGACCTTCAAAATGGCAGGTAAGAACCCCAAAAGCAAGTCAAAAGAAGATCTATCCATATTCCAGTAGTCCTTCCAGCCCAACCCACCAATGTAAGGACCAAGAAAGAAGGAAAACATTACTGTAAATACGCTTAATTTTCAAGAAGTCAATATTTAACTAGATAGGGATGCTTCCTTCAACCTGTTTTGCCCATCTGTGATAGATATTCATTTAACAGTTCTGTACTAAAGGTGGCTATTTTCTTTCTAATTTGAGCAGATAGCCCTCATTAATATTAATGGGATTTTTTAATAATAGGAACTTCTAAAGGAAAAATCCTGTCATAGACCAACTAGGATATAGAAGGGCTCTTTATCTCAAACTTAATTTCCTAACCTCTATATATGCATTATATATAATTCCAATTTCTCAATAATCTCAATAATCAGTACCAAATTTTGCCTTACTTTTATTAATACTAATGCAGTGATCATTATTTTTTTAACCCATGAAAAATGTACTAATATTTAAAGAGATACACACTGCATGCTGCCTGAATGTGGGATGACTTATTTGGATAGCTGAGAGAAACATCCCCTGAGAAAACAGCTATTAATAAATGTAATTAATTTTGGTGTGGCAATATCCATAAAGATATGCAACACTGAGCTTACTAATTCCTTTCTAGATAATTCTTTATGACAAATATTCATTTGGTTTCCTCAGATATGTTAATGAACTGAGGAGAGATTTCCCAGGTTTGGTATGTACACTTAAAAATCTCTCCCATCTCACCACTGCTCTGCCCAAATAGCTCCTCACTAATTAGATCCAAATTTGTGTTTGGATTTCATTCTTCTTCTCCCTACATGAATGTACTTCTTTAAAATGATTTGCTTGGTCTCAGCTACTTTTATTGCATACTGCCTCAATAATAGACTATGTCACCACTGATTTTTGCTTCAGTTTAATGGCTAGTTACTAACATTTCATTTTTATCCCATATATAGTTTCCAGGCAAAGCAACAAGTATATAATATGCTCCAGGCATTAGACTAATTATTAGGGGTACAATTAAAGCAAAAGGAAAGACAGTTTGGCATGAGAGTCTCCAAAACAGTGTCAAGATCACTGGATGGGTTTGGGATCAAAGAACTGGAATCAAAATTCAGCTCTATGACCCCATACAAGAGATTTCTCCTCCCTTGACTCAGTTTCCTTTTCTATAAAATGTAGATACTCAGAGTAATTGCCCTGTAGATATATGGAAAAGGAAATGTTTGAGAAATCAGACTTACCAAATGAGTTACTGTTATTTCCTAAGCTTTCATTTTGGTCAAGAGCATTCCTGGATTTTAAGAAGAGCTGATAAAAACTGAGCATTGGATTTTTTTTTTCTTTTTTAAATTAATCTACAAGGATGTTTTTGGCTTAAAACCTAATTGGGAAATTTCCATTTTCTTTCCCCTTAGATAGAGTGACATACAATGGATTAATATATGTAGAAGATAATTTAGATTTTGGTACTTCAACTTGCTTTTCCTAACTAACATCATTGAACCACTTTAGACTCTAGTTTCCTTGTATTCTGATTTGTTGGGGCTGGATAAGGAAAAATTATTTAGTGGATAAAAAAGTTGACTTGGAATCATGAAATTCTGGGATCAGCTCTTATTTGGAAACTTACCAGATTGTGCCAAATCATTTAACCTCTTTTACTCTCACTTCCCTTAAATGTAAAATGAGGATGATAATAGCATCTACCTTTATAGGATGATCTTGAGACTCAATTGCACATAAAACATTTTGCAAACCTTAAGGTGCATTATGCAAATGTAAATTACATTATTAGCTCTAAGGTCCTTTGCAGTTTGGGAATTTTATGGGCCTCAAACATACCCACACTTTCAGCCTCCTATCTTAAGGAAGAATGCACTCCCCTTGAAATCAAAAGATCCAGGTGATGGTCTCACCTATAATCCTAATTAGCTGCCTCCTGGCTGTGGACAAGTTTTATTTAACCTTTTTCTAAGCCTTTTGTTTCCAAATAAAATTATATTAAACTTATTTTTCTTGTGGTGTTATGAGGCTGAAAAGATAGCATAGATATGAGTTTTACTTCAGGAGAGACCTTAAGGTTCATCTACCATGTCATTGCACATATAGGGAAACTGAGGTCTAAGAGGTGAAGTCCCAAAGTTA
The DNA here is from genome assembly GCA_023553655.1 of Myrmecobius fasciatus. Taxonomy (NCBI): domain Eukaryota; kingdom Metazoa; phylum Chordata; class Mammalia; order Dasyuromorphia; family Myrmecobiidae; genus Myrmecobius; species Myrmecobius fasciatus. Next base: position 395,533 of record JAJPUD010000019.1, on the reverse strand, counting down.
TCCAGGTGGTACTAGTCCATGGGAGTGGGATTCTAACACAAGTCCTTTGGTGCCAGATCCAAAGAATCTTTACTTCATTATGAAGATAACTGAGCCAAGCTTAACAAAGACTTCACAGATGGGGGCCTTATGGTATAGTGGAAAGCCAACTTTTAATCAGAGACCTGACCAGTTTCTGGCCATCTAATCTAGATTGAGTTCATTTCTCTGCATCTCAGTTTCCACCTCTATCAAATGGGTTGATAATATTGGCCCTCAACTCCAGGGATTGATGCAAGGATCCCATTGGATAATGCATTCATAATACTTTACGGTGTAAAGGATTATTTAAATTTAAGTTGATACTATTAATACGCAGAGGGAAAACACCAAACTCCTAAAACTATTATGTGAGGATCCTTGACCCCCTTGGCATACTGTATGCCCAGAATGCCAACTAGCTCTCTATCAAAAATGCAGCCTTTGATTTTCCCTCAGGAAAGTAGTCAGTCAGTCCCACAGCGACCTTGTTTATTTGATCTCAATTCTATTCTTCATAAGTAATCTTTACATTTAAAATTGTTGTAACCTCCGAATTATATTTGACGCTATCTTCTCCTTTATTTCCATAGTCGATTTTCTCTCTGAAATATTCCTCAGAACTCTTCTTTTCTTTCTATTCTCTCTCCCACTACCCTTGTTCCAGCCCCACCACCTCTCACCTGGACTGCTGTGATCACTTCCTAAATCCCTGTTTTTATTCTTGCTTCTCCCCATTCCATGCTCTGAAAACACTTCTTCCTGACCAGTCTCTAATCACAATGCTACTCACTGATCAAAGTGGACGCTCATGAGTCGGCCATTCCAGCCCCTCCACTCTGTCTACCCACGAGCGTTCCAATTTGATTTCATACTGTTCATAGAGGCAAACTTAACTACATTTGAAGCACAGGGAATGAGTGCTAGGCCTGAAATCGGAAAGATCTTAGTTAAGAAACTTACTCCCTGTGTGACTAGACAAGCCATTTAACCTGTTTACCTTAGTTTTCTCAACTGTAAAATGGGTTTAATAATAACCCTTACCTCTCAGGGATATTGCAAAGATATGATAAATATGATATCTGTAAAATATTTGTTTCATATTATGTGCTTAATAATTGTTATTGCCTTTCCTTCTTTGCTCCCTCCCTCTTTCCCTTCCTTCCCATCTTCTTTGCTTTTCTCTTCCTTCCTTCCTCCATTCCTTCTTTTTTTCCTTCCTCCATCCCATCCTTCCTTTTTTACTTCTTTCCTTCATTCCTTTTTAAATTCCTTTCCTTCCATCTATCTCCCTTTGTTTTCTTGGCCTAGCCTCTCTCTGTACCTTTGTCTACATTGTCCTCTGTAACTGGACTTAGTGCCTCAATTTACTATAAAGGAAACTAAGGTCTAAAGAATAGAATTGACTTTTCCATGATAAACTTCTTGGAATTCTTTTTTCTAAGTGCTTTAAGAACATCAAAAATAGATTTTCTCTATTATTGTTCACATAGTAAAAAAAATAGTTTTCTTTTTGTTTCTGAGTTTGAGTTTAGAGCATTGGATCATCTCCATATAATATCTCATGTGAATCTATATTCTTAAAATCTATATATTCTACTCTTTCTGGAGATCAATGAAGTCTCCTCTCCCTTTGTCAGTTACTGGTGCCATTTCTCTCATGGATAGAAACACTGCTTCTTGTAATTAAACCGAAGCCATTTTACTGTTTTATGAAAAGGCATTTGGCTTTTTCACTGAACTGTTACTGAAAAGCAACATCTGTAAGTTTATTTCTTTAGGATACTCGACAGGGACTTTGACCTTGTAGTGACATGTCTGATAGCAACATGGTGCAATCATTCTTCATAAATTCTCAGCGACACCAGTCAGAATGATTTCCTGCCCTTGGTATTGATGCTTCTAATGTTTCCCATTATTTTCTAAGACTTTTTAGTGATTACATTCGTTTGGACGTGGGCTTCATAACTTGTTACAATGGGACCATTTTAAAATCAGTAAATAAGATATCATTTACATTGAACGTGTCCCACGGAGTCAAGACCTGGAAACTGCAATTAGTGAGAAGCAGAGCACTAATGAAGAAGGTCTGGGCAGGCAGAAAAAAATGAACTGAACTGAAATGAAGTCACCTCTACTCTGCTGTCAAAGCCAGCTCGATAAGCTGCAGAAGCCAGTGGATTTAAAATGGAATAAATTCTGAACGGTATTCCGTTCACTACAGCTTTCTACCCATAACAACATACAAAGCGCGTTCAAACCCAATCAGCCCCTACAACATCAGCCTGGGATCTCAATTTACCCAGTACACAGTCTCAAAAACAGCTTCTGTCTTTCTTAGGCATCCCCATATTCGACCATACTTTTCCAGTCCTAAGAGCACCCCTAAATAAATGTTTTCTGATGTCTTTAGGCATTCATTCAATCACCACCCTCCCACAGCCTGCTCGCATCCGGGGCACTACTATAGCATCCTAATTTACTTTCCCTCCTACTACTTTATGACATGAATTCTCCCTAACTCAACTGGATTCCTTTTCCACATTGAACAATTTATAAATTCACTTTTTTCATAAGATATACATATCTGCCATCATCTCCAGCTTAGCATGACTTCCTGGGGCAGCATCCATGTGTGTGATGGGGGGTCTTTTCCATTTGGTTTATGTTTCAAACCCAAAAGTTTGCATTTCTTCTCCAGATTCAGAGTGAAGACATGCAAAACGATCCCTAGTCTCCCTTCTGACCACTGACCGCTCTTTTAAGTGAAAGAAAAATGACAATAAAGCACACGAATGTATATCTGCATGCTTTTTAATATCTATTTAATATTCCTAGAACTGAGGATAACTTGTGTTTTGATATCAGTGCTCAATGAAACTCCAGTTATTTAAGCATTATTGATAAACCATTATATGACAATCCTAGGAAGAGGTCAAATGATGAAAAAAAATCATTTTATCAAATTCTTTGCATAGGGGTTTGGTATCCAAGATATATAGAGAACTAATAGATAAATATCACCAAAAGCTAATCATTGACAGAAAGGCCAAAAAAGGAACTAAACAAATAATTCTCAAAAGAACTTGAAACTATTAATAACCATATGAAAAATAACACAAATTAGTAACAAACTGAAAAACAAATCAAAACAAACCTAAAGTTTCATCCTATACCCAGGAAGTGGCAAAAATGACAAAACACAGGGAGTCGATTTTGGGGGATCATGGAAAAATAGACAACTTATTGTATTGTTGGTGGAACAGCAAATTACTACTACTTTTTGATAAAGCCGTTAGCATTTATATCATTAAATTGGCTAAAATGTGCATACCATTTGACCTATGGATGCCATTGTAAGGAACATGCTGTAAGAACTAATAAACATGATAAAAATCAGAGAATCATGCAGACTTAAAAGAAAAAGGAATATATGTAATCACTACACAAAAATGTAGAGAGAGTATCAATCTCAAAACAAACAAACAAAAAGATGATTATGGAATTGAAGAGAAAAAAGAATATGTCTGGTAGCAAAGAATAATACAATAAAATATCTCACCTTTACAATCCTTTCCAGAGTTGGGGGATCCAGAAATGTGGATTATTACATACACTCCAAGATTTATTTTTAATACAAAAGAGGCAATGTTTACAAGAAGTTTGGTCAGCATAAACACCAAAGTAAAAAGTAAAAAGTGTTTCTAAAGAAGATGAAGATTTGCTGAACATATCTTTTTCTTTTGATTTTCCAGTTGAATGCCACCTTAAAGACACAGTGGCAATCTTAGCTGTTGTGCGTATCAGTGTGATTGTTATATTTTCAGGATAAGCATTAATGTGTCAGAAATTACCAAATCCTACAGCTCAGAGCTTGATTTGTTTTCTTGATTATCTAGACTTGAAAGTGTGATGAAGAAAGTATTAATAATGCATTTGAAACTTAAAACTCTTCCCTGTATTTTTAGAAAGCTAGTTAGTCAACAAATTCCAAAACATTATTGGTTTATTCTTTCCATTTTAGAGTTTCTATTGGAATTCCATAGGAAAATCTGTATTATCATTGACATTCATTGAGAAAGAAATCAATTTGATATAGCTTATAAATGTGCAGTTGTACAAAACCCTATTACCATAATAGCCATGTTGCAAAAGAAAACACAGAACAAAACACAGAAGAACAAAAAAAGAAAAATAAAGAAAGTTTTTAAAAGTACACTTGGATCTTCATTCAGATTCCTTCTGTTCTTTCTTTGGTGGTAGATAGCCTTTTTCAGTAGAAGTTCTTCAGCATTAGCTTGGATTATTGCGTTGCTAAAAAATAACAATCATTCAGCATTGGTCATTGCACAATATTCTCCTAGTTCTGATCACTTCACTTTGCCTCAGCATCCCATTTGTCATTTCTTATAGCACAATAGCATTCCTACAATTTGCTCAGCCATTTCCCAACTGATAGGCATCCTTCCAGGTTCCAATTCTTTGCCAACACAAAAAGAGTTGCTATAAATAATTTTGTACATATGGATCATTTTACTTTCTTTCTTTTGATCTCCTTGGGATATAGACATAATAGAGGTCTTATTGCTAGGTCAACAATGTTCATAGGTTTATGGACTTATGGGCAGAGTTCCAATGGTTGAATCACTTCACAACTCTACTAACAATGCCTCAGTATTTCAATTTTTCCATATATTCTCCCACATTCATCATTTTCATTTTCTTTCATATTGTCCAATTTGATAGGTATGCAATAGCACCTCACAACTGTTTTAATTTTCATTTTTCTAGTCAATAGTGATTTAACTATTTTTTCATATTTCTGTTTGTAACTTTTGAACTTTTCTCAACTGAAGAATGCCTCTTGTTTTTGTAAATCTGACAGTTCTCTAGATATTGACAAATTAGGTCTTTCTCACAGAAATTTGCTGTAAAATTTTCAATTATGATTATTATGTATTTCCTTTCATCCTATTTTCCCCTTGTTTATTTTCCCCCTCTCTCCTTTTACCCTGTCCAGTCTCAAAAAAAATATTTTGCTTCTGACTTGCGCCTCCTCTAATCTACCCTTCCTTGAATCAGACACCACTCCCCCCTTCTCTTCCACCCTTCTCCTTCTACTTTTCTATGGGGTAATATAGATTTTAATACCCAATTGAGTGTGTATGGTACTCCCTCTTTGAGTCAATTTCAATAAGAGTTATAGTTCATGTGCTTCCCTACCTCCCCCATCTTCTTCTCTACTATAAAAACTCTTTTGCATCCTTTTTTTTAATATCAGATAATTTACACTATTTTACCTCACCCTTTCCTGTTCTCCTAGGGTATTTCTCTCTTACCTCTTCATTAAAAAAATATCCTGCTATATCCAACTCACATTCACATCCTCTCTATGTATTCTCTTTCTAACTGCCCTAATAATAAGAAAATTTGTTACAAATATGATCTTCCAATGTAAGAATGTAAATAGTTTAATCTCATTGATTCCTTTGTGATTAACTTTTCCTGCTTATCTTTTTATGCTTCGAGTCTTGTATTTCAATTTTCTATTCAGCCCTGATCTTTTCATCAGGAATGCTTGAAAGTTCTTTATTTCATTAAATGCCCATTCCCCAACCCACACCCTTTTAGATTATGTTCCTTTTTACTGGGTAAATGGTTTTTTATTATAATCTGGAACTCTTTTGCCCTCCAGAGTATCATATTCCAACCCCTCCAATCCTTGAATTGATAAATCTTGTGTATTCCTTACTGGGGCTCCACTATATTTGAATTGTTTCTTTTTGGCTGCTTGCAATATTTTCTCCTTGATTTGGAGTTCTGGAATTTAGGTGAATATTCCTGGGAGGTTTCACTTTGAGATCTTTTTGAGGAGGTAATCAGTGGGTTCGTTCAATTTCTATTTTACCCTCTTGAATATCAGGGAAGCTTTCCTTGATAATTTCTTGAAAAGTAATGTCTAGGCTCATTTTCATGTAATGGCTTTCAAATTGTCCAATAAATCTTAAATTATCTCTTTTTAATCTATTTTCCACATCAGTTGTTTTCACAAAAAATATGTCACATTTTCTTTTATTTATTATTTGTTATTTCCTGCTGTCTCATATAGTCATTAGCTTCCGCTTGAACAATTCTAATTTTTTTTTTTAAATTATTTTCTTCACTGAGTTTTGTTATTTTCTTTGCCAATTAGCTAATTCTACTTTTTAAGGAGTTTTTCCCCCAGTGGATTTTTGTGGCTCTTTTACCATTTAACTAATTCTGTTTTTAAGACATTATTTTCTTCAGTATTTTTGTGACTACCTAGATGGTGACTCTCTTTTTATAATTTTCTTTCATCATTCTCATTGCCTTTCAAGATTTTTTCTTCTTCTCTTATTTGGCTTTTCCAAGAATTTTTTAAGCATCTGTAACCAATTCACATTTTTTGTAGCTTTGTGTGTAATTATCTTGACATCAGGTCTCCTTTCAAAGTGATGTCTTGATCATCCCTGTCACCACAGTAAATTTCTATAGTCAGAATTCTTTTTTGTTGTTTGCTAAATTTTCCAATCTTTTTCTTGTTCTTTATGTTAAAATTGGGCTCTGCTTGCAGGATGGAAGGGTACTATCCTAAGCTTCAGATTTCCCATGCTTCTGTTTTCAGAGTTTGTCCTGGAGATCTGAAAGTTTTCTGTTCTTCCAAGTGCTGGGATTGAAGGAGAGACATAGTCAGTGCTGTCTTGACCTATGCTCTGGTCTGTGATCAACCACAAGTACTCTTCTCTGTCCTGGAACTATGACCAGAGCCCCTGCATCTTTGCAATACAAGTATTCGGGAATAATTCTCCTCCTAGCCGTGAGATAGCAACTCAGAACTACGTATGGACACTGCAGTGCCAGCAAAAGATCCCTTGTAATCTTCCCTCCAGTTGTTTAACATTATAGTTTATATATATATATATTCTCCAAGTCCTGCTGATGGTGCCCTGGCTTAGTCTGCCCTGAGCAGCTTTCATTGAGCTTCAAGTTCAATCACTTCCCTCTCTGACATGAGATAGACATTTCCCAATAATTTCCTAAGTTGTCCTGGGCTGGGCCAGAGTTTCACTGACTTTTTGTTGGTTCTGCCCCTCTAGAATTCAATCTGTGGCATTATCTTAGTTGTTTGGAGGGTTATTTGGGAGAACTCAAGTGAGTGTTTGCCTTTACTCCACCATTTTGGCTCTGGCTCCTGAATGAAGCAATCATGCAACTCACTATATTCAGCCAGTCCTAGAACAACTTTCATATCCCATCCAGCCCATACAAACTCATTCCCATATTCTCTACCATAATATCTTATTGTACCCATCCCCTTCCACCTTTGGGTCACATTCTGGGAATGACAATGAAATCCGTTCTACTATAGCCCTTGGAAAGACCCTGCCAATCTAATTGTTCCATTAGTATTTCCTGTAACTGCCTAGATAAAACACAACACCTGCCCCACTAGTGCCCTGTGTGTGTGGTATTCTCTGTTAAAATGTAAGCTTCATGAAGACAGAAATTGTCTTATTTTCATATTTGTATATCTGGCACCTAGCATAGCTTCTGTCCCTCAGCAGGAACTTAATGATTTTTTTTAACAGAGACACAATTAGTAAATGTTAGAGGCAGGATTTGAGTCCAGACTCCAGCAGAATCTGCACACGAGCTCCGTACTCTATTCACTGTCCAATATCCACTACCAACACAAAAAGTAATTCTGCATTTTACATATTCAGTCCACTGTGGTAGGGACTAGAAGGGATACACATTTTATAAATGCATAGTCCCTATTCTTAGAGCCTATTAGGGCAGGGATGTGTCTAAACATACACCATTACTTAAGTACCTTGGAGAGTTCCCCAAGTGCATTGACTAAGTCACAGTTGGGCTGATAGTTGGGCTGCATCAGCAGAGTCAGTTACCACAGGGGGCTTTCTGGAGCTGATTATAATACTGATTTATTGTAGGATGGTTATATATATATATATAAACTCTGAGGAGGAAAGTCATAATCAAGTAGAAGAATAAGGGTTTATGCCTCCCATGACAGATTTCATTTGAATCAAACTTTACATAGCATAAGATCCTTTTTAAATTTCTTTCACAACCATTATCTAATGTGATTCCCAAAAGAACTTTCCAGGTTCATGAATGGGGAGTCATCTGTGACTCTTCCATCTTCCACAATATCCAATGAGGGGGTAAAGCTTGTCAGTTCCACTTCTTTAATTATTCTTCTCTTTACTCCAGTGACTCCCACCCTGGTTCAGACCCTCATCGGCTTTTACCTGGACCACTGCAATAGCCTCCTTATTGGTGTTCCTGCAGCAAATAGCTCTTCTTCAGAAGCTTCAGAACTGCCAAAGTGATATTCCTAGAGCACAGGTCTGATTAAATCTGTTTTCTTCTCAAGAAGTTTCAGCTTTCAGTATAAAATAAAAGTCTACTGCTTGACATTTATAGCCCTTCACCATATGGCTCTAGTCTAACTTGCAGCTAGAATTCTCATTAATCCACTGCACTCCAAACCACACTTTTAGCTCCTACTTACAAGTGACTTTAAGTCTCATGTCAAAGTCTATGGGCTGACTGTCTCTGATTCCTAGAATGAGCTTGCTTCCTACTTCAATCAAGAATACCTTCAAAATTCAGCTCAAGTGCCATCTTCTACTTGAAATATTTCCCAATTCTTCTTCTCTTCCTCTCACCCTCAGTATTAGAATTATAACTTTAAAATTATTTTTATTACTCCATATGTACTTTGTATTATCTCTATATTTGCTTTATCTTTCCAACATAATATAAAGCCCTTAAGTACTTTTATTTTTTATTTATTTTTTATTATTGTTATATACTCAGCACTTAGCATAATAAGTGACACAAAACCTGATTTCAAGACCTCAAGTACTAGTTGTGTGATTTTAGTCAAATGATTTAACCTCTATTTGCCTTAATGCACTAGAGAAGGAAATGGCAAACTACTCTAGTATCTTTCCCAAGAGACACCATGAACAGTGTGGTACCTGGGACTATGAAGAGCTAGACATAAGTGAATGACTAAATAACAATAATATTGACAAGGTGATTACAAAATTTCTCTTAAATTTTCAAATAGTTTGGAAGAACCCAAGATTAACTTCTTCCCGTAATGAAATAGGAAAGTTTATTAAAAGTTGAACTCAAATATAAAAATAAAATTAAAAAAGAACCACTTCTCTTTTTCACATTCATTGCTATTATGTCAGCCCTAGTTTGAACCAGTGTAATGCTTTCTTGCTTATGGGCCCATATTCTGCTCTCCCCTAAAATGTGATAACAGAAGGAAGATGAGGGGTAAGCAGGACATAAAACCATTGAACCATTTTTATTACTTTTTAAAAACAGAGCTGGGTTATAGGTAATTTCTCGAGTTCTTTTTAAAATGCAAGTTTTATGGATTTAGAGCATGAATGGAATGGGGTACTTACTTAATTGGGACTTTGCCTGGATGAAAGCCATTGCATGCTTCAGAAATTCAAAAGCTAACCACTTCATGCAAAATCTTTCGTATTCTGCAGTTTTGTATCTGACTTTAGAAAATATTAGAAATCACTGGGGATAGTCTTATCATGTTCTTGTTTTTCTCCTCTCTGTCCAGAATGCTTGTATAAATCTGTCTTTCCATTTCTAAATTCTTTCTCTTATAAAAAAAAGTGTTTATAGATTTCAGTCAAATTCAAAGACGGAATCTTGCTATTTTTCTTTGGACTCTCAGCAAGTTATAACATTGATGCTTCAGTTATGTTTCAATGAAGGCATTATCTCACCCACAAACCCCAACTTCCCCAGGCTCCCTTATCCTGTAGCATTCTTGCCTGCAATTTTCCTTAGCTCACCATTATTAGACACGCTCAACATTATTGAGGTTCTGCTCCATGTAGACATCAGTGCTCCATTCATGCTTTTCTCTTATTTGTACTATATGATCAATCCATTTCATTGTTTGGTGAATACAAATATAGACATATTGTGTATGGTATACATACACACTTATATGTGTATGTAGCTTAAATTTATAATATATGCATCCATACATATGCATATCCATATCCATATATTTGTACTTATGCATATATATATGTATATATATAAGCAGATGTTTTATAGGTAGATATAAACATTGCTGCTGTTCATCCTTCACTTTTTGAAGAGGACCAATGGCATCCCAGTTTGATGTCTTGACTTGCACATTGACTGGATTTGAGCAAGGCAACGGGGCACAAAGTCATCAGCCCCAATCTTCTTCCTGAGGCATCAAATAAAATATAAAATTTGAGGTGACCGGTGATGGTTTAGTGTGCAGTGAATGGTCTTGGCGCCTTTGATACCTGACCAAGCTCTTAGCATCCACCTGTTGTATTTACCTTCATAGCCATTGGAGCAAATTGTCCACCCATTCTGCCACTGAAAGTCTTCATGGATTTCAAGTAGACATCTCCCTAACTCACTGGTGAGTTTGAAGTCTGCTGATTACCTTCAAACAAGCGTAGTCCCTCTCCAGAGAGAGTTTGCCCAGGTGTGGCTTCTGCCCATGCTTCAGCTTCTTGGAGCCAAAGGGGAGAGTTCAGTGTCAGGTGGACAGCAAAAGTGGATGAGGACCCTAGAAAGGGCTGAGCCCTCACACCAGAAGGGCTAGCCCTCCCTGAATACCCCTTACATTCTAGATAACAACATACAGCCACATAGATGGATGGATGGAGGATATAGTCTTTTTTTAACTAAAGCTTTTTATTTTTCAAAACATGTGCATGGATAATTCTTTGACATTAATCCTTGCAAAACCCTGTGTTCCAAATTTCCCTCCCCTTCCCTAGATGGCAAGCAATCCAATATATGTTAAAGATATTAAAATATGATAAATCCAGTATATGTGTATATATTTATACAATTATCTTTCTGCACAAGAAAAATCAAATTAAACTTGAAAAAATGAGAAAGAAAACAAAATGCAAGCAAACAACAAAAAGTGTGAAAATGCTATGCTGTGGTCCACACTCAGTTCCCATGATCCTCTCTCTGGATGTATATGGCTTTCTTCATCACTGAACAATTCAAACTGGTTTGGATCATTTCATTGTTGAAGATAGCCATGTCCATCAGAATTGATCATCATATAGTCTTGTTGTTGCTATGTATAATGATTTCCTGGTTCTGCTCATTTCTCTCAGCATCAGTTCATGCAAGTCTCTCCAGGCCTCTCTGAAATCCTCCTGCTGGCCATTTCTTACGGAATAATAACATCCCATGATATTCATATACCATAACTTATTCAGCCATTCTCCAGCTGATGGGAAGCCACTCAGTTATGGAGGATATGTTCTATCTGATATTTTAATACCACTTCTTAGTCATATGCCATTATTGGCAATAGAAGGTAGTGTACTTGTACCCACCACTTCTATTTTCTTTTATGTGGATATAAGAAATCAGTTTTTGTTCTATCTTATATATGCATGGATCTAGGGATACCTCATGTGAAAGCTCTCTCTAATGTGACAGCTGTCATTCAGTTACCAGTAAAAAAATGTAATCTTCTTATAGAGCTGTCTGAGGCCCTGAAATGTCAAGTGGCAGGCTAAAGTCACCTGGATAACAAGTAACAAAAATATAATTTGAATCCAGGTCTTATGGCTATAGATATGATGACCTTTCCATTACTTCACATTATTTCACATCTTTCTTTCCATTCCCATATCCACATCCCATCCTACTCTACCACTTCCTGCATATAATGTATCAATAAATAATATGATGCTCCAGCCAAAAGAAGATGGGAACTGCCTAGGAAAAGTTTTCAGCTTAATTAAATAAAACCCTAAGGATAGAAGCTCTCCATCTGAAAGGTTAAGGTTCACTTTAGGGCACGTGGCATTTATCCAGCTTGTAACTATTGCCCAGAAAACTTAAGGAAGGCATTATATGATATAATTCAATGTGCTTTTCTCAAATTTTCTAAGCAATAGGTGGAAACTGGATTAATACCAACTCCTTTGTAAAGATGTCGGAAAATTGGAAGGAAAGTTTGATTGAAAAGTCCAAAGGGCAAGCATTAAGACAGGAATCTTCGAAAACAGACACCCTCCAATGATTATCTGGCAACCAGTGGGAAATAGAAACTTTTGGCTCCTTTTAATCAAACTACTTAAGACTCCCAACAGGCGCAGTCTTCTGTAGATCCTCAGCAGTTCCAGACTTGTTAAAAGTTACTCCCTATTTTGTGTTTTCATGCAAGTCTGTGTAGCTCCTAGGAATCAGGATTAAGCAAAACTTCCCAGTATATTCCTTTTCCCTACCCCTTCTCCTAAGTCCTTGCAGAGATTCACTGGTATTTTTCTTGTCTTATTCTGTCACTGTATGTTCTTTCCCTCAGAGAACATTGTCACCATATTGTTTCCCGTCTCTCAAAAACCACAGTTCTCCCCAAGGCACAGCCCTAGAACCAGAGCACTGGGGACTTATTCACACTGAAGCAATTCCCTTTTGTTACTACTCTTAAAATTCCTGAAACCAAATCTTGATCAGAGAGCAGGAGTTCCATCTCTCCCCATCTTCAAGAGAATATTAATCATTAATCATAGGTTCAGTTAAGGCAACTACAAAACATGAATCCTTGGGAAAGGAGGAACAACTCCCAGATGCTAATTTCAAAAGGCAAATTTCCGAACAATTATAATTGTCCCTCGATGTTCAAGCTTATGAAATGAGTCCCAGTATCCCTAGAGATCTTTAAAGAGAAGTCCTTTGACCCTTTGTAGAGAGGAATTCATTTCAATCACGGATGATCAGACACCAAGATGTCAGAAGGAACACAGAATCAGAGCTGGAGATGAAGGGGACATAAAGGTCAAACATCCCTTATCTTATACATGAGGTAACTGGTTTGGAGAGTCTAAATGTCCCATCCAAAGCCACATAGTCAGGAGTCCCCCCACACATCATGGAAGATCAAGCATCTTTTATCCTGGAAATTTCTCTTGGAGCTACAACACAGCCCCTTCCTACTTGATCAAGAGACAACAATAGCTGTTCAGTCATAGGCTGAAGTAACCCACTTCTTATAGAATTTTGTGTGACCATTGGCTGACTCATCTGAGGCAAGGGGAGGGGGTGGGATGTGGAAAAAAGGGCACACATTCCCTGCATCAGGACGCACAGTTCCATTCCCATTGTGGCTCACTCATTCCCCAGACACCGCCTTTCCTTCTGGCCTCACACCACAGCCTGTATTTTCTCATCGAACCAGTATTATGAATGGAATTAGGATCCAAGGCTAACCCACAAAATTCTTACCCACAATATACATCTTGTTTTTGCCAAAAAAAGAAGAAAGCATTCTAATAACTATGGGAAAATGCATTCTGAGTTTCAGAGAATTAAAGTGTAGAACTCAACTTCTTTGTAAATGGGGGATAGCCAAGACAGTACAGATGATTCCTGTTTTCATGGGACTTCATAATTAAACACAATCCTTAAAATATTTGATTGTGTCAAAAATACCAATAGCCATGACCGGTTCAATCCAAGTGTCTGCTCTGTGCTAGCATTAGGGATACAAGCACATAATCTCAACAGGCTTTCAAGTAGTTTATTGGCAAGCATTTTATGTTCTACAGAGCATACAAAAGAGATATATAAAAAGTAAATATGACTTATACACACAGCCATTACAAAGGGATTTTAGCAATGAGAAGATAACTTAAATCTCAAGGAGATCAGGAACGGCTTTCATAGCTACGGCTGATAAAAATTCCCTATTATTCTGCCATTTAGAGAAACATTCTACATATATTCTCTCAATATTTTACACCTTGCTGTCTATATACCTGTCCCCCTATGAAATCAATTCAATTCAATATTCATTTTAACCTATATATCAGGCACTAAATTGTGTGCTAGGGAAATGGAAGGAAGGAAGGAAGGAAGGAAGGAAGGAAGGAAGGAAGGAAGGAAAGAGGGAAGGAAGGAAGGAAGGAGGGAAGGAAGGAAGGAAGGAGGGAA
>JAJPUD010000019.1:369570-381459 GCA_023553655.1 Myrmecobius fasciatus | reverse complement strand
GAGGGAAGGAAGGAAGGAAGGAGGGAAGGAAGGAAGGAAGGAGGGAAGGAAGGAAGGAGGGAAGGAAGGAAGGGAGGGAGGGAGAAAGGGAGGGAGAGAAGGAGGGAAGGAGGGAGGAATGGAGAAAGAAATGAAAGAATAGATAGATAAAAGGAAGAATGAAGAAAGGGAGAGAAGAAGAAATAAAGGAAAAAGGGAGGGAAAGAGAAGAAGGGAGAGAAGGATATAAAGAAAGGCATCCAAGTTCATTCATTCCATCTTTGTTTAATAGGGGAGTCTACTGCATTCCAATTCTCTGTTACAAATTTTCATTGTAAATTTCTCTTCTATTCTGTTATATATTTTCATCTCTTTGTCTCTGCCATTCTTTTTACAAAAGAAGAAGGTAGTGACAAAAAAGGTCATCCAGCACCAGTGGCTTTTACTTTATGTGGTATGTTTCTACTCTCCTTGCATTCTTCTTTCCCCCTCGCCAAGGTATTAAGCATGGTTCTCATCCTTTCTTTTTTTTTTCCTTTTAAAACCTGTCTTCATAATCCAATCCTTGAGTTTAGGATGTTTTATGAATAATCCATCTTTGTATCTATCCTACCTTTACTTGTGCATCTCCCAATTCCTTCCTAATTTAGTATTGAATTGAATTTATTTCTGCACCAAGTTTTTTGTGTTTATAGGTTCATATTTTATAATTTTAACCTTTTCAGATGAGTGAGGTTCAAATGATGCTTAGTTTCCCTAAACTTTCATGCATTTTTGGCCAATCTTTTTGTTGCCCCAGTCTGATCATATGAAATACTAGTTTCTCCACCCATGCTCCCATTTCTTTTGCCAATATAGTCCCATTTTCCCCTTCCTTTTAAAAAATATAAGTTCATAAAATATAAATTACTCTAAATCCCTGTCTTATTTGACCACTTCTATGAAACTTGATGACATTAGAGTTCTAAGAGGTCACTCTATTCCCATTTTATAATAAAAATACACCATCCTAATAGAATCCTTTTTAGTTGTTCATTTGTATTCTCCTTTAACATTTCTCTTGATTCCAATGTTTGCATTTCAAAATTTCAACCCAGCTCTGCTTTATTTAGCTAGTTATTTTTGAGCAGTAATGCTTAGAAGTCCTCTATTTCATTAAAGATTTATTTTTCCCCTGCAGGATTATACAGTGTTGCTAGGTAACATTTTTGGTTATATACTTTTTTTTATTCTTTTGAATATAGTTTTCCAAAATCTTGCTATAATCTTGTGAGATCCTACAGATATTTCTTCAGTACTTGAACTCTTTCTTCCTGGATGCTTACAGTATATTTTCTTTGACTTAGAAGTTCTGGATTTTATCTTTAATATTCACTGGATTTCTCCTTATGGAGTTTCTTTCAAGAAGTGATAAATTGTGGGTTCTTTCCATTTTCATTTTACGTTCTCATTCTGATATGGCTATGTAATCTTCTTTCATTGCAAATAAGAAATACAGGTTCTTCCTTTATTCTTTGATTCCATAATTATTGATCCAATCATTCTTAAATTATTTCAATTTAATGGGACTTTTTTATACCAGTTTTTTTGATGACACCTTTATCTTCAAGTTTTGTTTATATATGTGTATATATATGCATATATATATAATTTCATAGAGCCATTAATTTTTTCGGGGGGGAGATCCATTTGAATCTTCAAGTTGTATATTTCTTGGATACATTTTTTTGCCTCTTGTACTTATCTGTTAATTCTCCTTCTTACCCTTTTCTCCAAAACACTTGGGTTTTTTAAAAGATTCTTTCTCCCAGAGCTTTCTTTTAATTTATGAAGTCACGGAAAACTCTTAAAAAAATTTTTGCTTCATCATTTTCAGAAATTCTTTTTTTATTTTCCTCATATGGGACTTTCTGTCAGGACCAGACTCTTTGAACTTCCAAAGGGAATTTTCTGGCTTTGTGTGGCTCTGGTTTCTATTACCCAGGGTCATGTCTTTGTACTTTCTCCATAGCCATGCTGTTTAATTAAAGGATTTCAGGGATGTCTCAGGCCAGAGAGCTTTAAAAATATTAATGTTCCTGAAATTATCTGATCTAGGATGCAGTCTGATTCCTGTCCTTA
This sequence comes from Myrmecobius fasciatus, assembly GCA_023553655.1. NCBI lineage: Eukaryota > Metazoa > Chordata > Mammalia > Dasyuromorphia > Myrmecobiidae > Myrmecobius > Myrmecobius fasciatus. Next base: position 379,359 of record JAJPUD010000019.1, on the reverse strand, counting down.
TGATGTAAGCTTGGCAGTTTGGGGTCTTGTCTTGTATTTTACAGCACAATGGCCAAATTGTCCTTGGGGGAGACTCCAGGACAGAGTGATCTGGAATGGCTGCACATTCACAGAAATAGAACTGGACCCAAACCTAGATCTGGAATTCTTGTCTAGTTCATTTTCTGTTGGTCTCAATCTTCTGTTGGAAGGGGTACATCACAAAAAATGAGATCTCTATATATGAGTGAGAAGGAACAAAGTCACATTTTCAAAGCAGCAGAGCTACCAGGGTCTTTGAATCACTTCATCCTGCACCCTCCTGGGCCTGTATCCCTCAGGATATTTTCTCTCGAATCTTCTCCTCTTAATTGCTCATTTCAGTCACCCCCTACTAGATATCAGACATCCATTGCTCTCCATCAAGCCCTGCCATGTCTCCAGTTCAGCCAGTCTTCAGCCTGCCAAATAGAGGGGATGCTATGGTTAGTAATTCTCTCCTTTGTGGGGAGGGGCAGGGCCATATTAAGCAGCCCTTTCTGCCAGCTCCACTCCATTGAGGGATGCTGTTGCTCCCAAGTCTTTTCTCAAGAGGGGATGGCTTTGGGTCCGTAAGCAGTTTTTTCATGCATTAACTGAAATTCTTTCCTTTAGACTTAACAGAAGCTTGAGAATTCTCAGACTCAGATCTCATCTGGTTTTTTCCTCTCGCTTCTTTGCATTTTCAGCTGACTTTTTCAATTCAATTCTCATTCTAAATTCATGTGAAACCTCAGTTCTTACCAAATCTGGGACAAATATTATTAGGAGTGTTCTTGCTAAGAGAAAAGGAACTGAGTAAAACCAAGTAGAAGAATGATATGTAACTAGTACACCGTGCTCTTGAGACATTCATAGCAAAGGTGTTGTGTTGGTATGAGAAGGAAAAGGCTGATGTCTTTTGTTTTATATTCCACCCCACCCCATTCCCATGGACAAAGAATAGCCCAGGTAACTAGGATGCACAGTAGAGAGAACACTAGACTCAGGAAGATCTGAATCTAAATCCAGTCTCAAACACTCACTAGTTGTGTGATATTGGGCTAGTCATGTAATCTCAACTGTAAATGAGGCAATCATAACACCTGCTTTATGTGTTGTAGTAAGGAATAAATGATATAATATTTGTAAAAAAAATAAAATTAGCTCAGTACCTGGTACACAGTGGGAACTATCTAATTATTTATTCCTTCTCCTTCCCTTTCCATCCACATTTTCTTTTTTTCCCCTTCCTGTGATCAAGACACTAATTGAAAATAATATTTACAAAATCTGACCATCTTCTAAAACCAGGTGGGTCGATAGTTAGTTTTGACTATCTGAGCTGCATTAGCTTTCTTTGATTCATAATTACAATTGACTAAGTTATGGAAAATACATGTTCTGAAAAACACTCTCCCTTTCTGGCAGAAAAGATTCTGAAATTTTCAATCCATAAATAATTTCTTTCTCTACAAAATATGCTTCACAAATGTGTCAGAAATGTGTTCCTAATATGCCTAAAAATCTACTTGATTTTTGAACTGAAGAATTTGGAAGTACATAGTAAAAGAAATCTTCCCTAGACATTTAAGGAGTAGAAAAAGAAGCCGGTTTTACTCATTTGTTCCTGTGATAAAGATGTATTCTATACGTAAGGTCCGGTGCTGATTGCTGTTGGAGATATAACGAAGAATATGATATGTTCTCTTGCCCTAGAAGAAAATGCAAATCCAGCCGAAGAGATAGAAACATGCTGACAATAAGTGCGATGGGGATTCTGCTAAGTGTCATGAGAGAGCACACAACCAGGATGATCAGAGAAATGCTTTCAGCTGAGGAGGGATCAGGAAAGTTTTCATAAAGGTTGTGACAAGCTGACCCAGAACTAAATGAACAGTCGTGAAGAATAACCAGATGTAAACAGTGGGCAATACCAGCAACAAGAGGAGAAAGCCATTGAGTGAATCCTCTATGAACTAAAATCTCATATTCCATTCACTTGAAATTTTATTACTAAATTGTGTGATATCCAATATATGCTATGTTTTAGTCAGAAGAAAGAAGTCTAAAACTCTTGTAATTTGGAAACTTGGGAGAATTGCTCCCAAGTTTTATAGAACTTCAGAGTTAGAAAGGACTCTCACCTGATTCTTACCTGAAAAAGAACTCATTTTATGGCATACAGGAAAAGTGAGAGCCCAATCTTTGCTTAAAGACTTCCATTACTTTTCAAGGGAAGCATTTGGGATAATTATTTGGACACTTTTTTCCTACATCAGAGTTTATTCTGACTCTGTACCTAATACCCATTTTTTTCAGAGTAGTCCTCTGAGGTCAAAAAAGAAAAAGAAAAAGGCTTTCTTACTCTGGGAACCAACCCATTAGACACAAAAGATAACTACCTTACTTTGACAGTTAAGTCAGACCATGGATAGAGCTCCAAGCCTAAACTCAAGAATACTTGAATTTAAATTTAACCTCAGGCATTTACTAGCTGTGAGAAGTTGGGCAAATTGCTTATCCCTTTTTGCCTCAGTTTCCTCATCTGTAAAATGAGCTGGAGAAGGAAAGGGCAAACCACTCCAGGATCTCTGCAAGAAAACCCCAAATGGGTCACAAAGTGTTGGACACAACAGAACAAAAACAATACTGTCCGTCTTCTTTAATATCTTCCCAGTATCTTCCATTCCCAAACCTAAATATCCTTAGTTTCTCCTCATGGCATCCTCATAGCATGGACCCCAAACTCTTCACCACCCTAGTTTCTCTTCTCTGAGCACTCTACATTTTGTCAATAAATTCTGTATCTTAAATGAACATAATTCTACAAACAAAGTACATACCTTTGTATTTCCTTATTCCTGGAAGTCATATGTCTCTTAAACTAATTAAAATTGAAGCAGATCAGGTGAAATATAAACAAAACCAAAGGTGGGATCACTTGAAGTTTCCTTTTAGGAGAGGAGCATCACAGAATACTGGTTCCTCTTTCCCTACCTACTACTGTTATGGTCCTGGGCAAGTCACTTCGTTTTCCTCAACTATAAAACAAAGAATAGATGATCTTGCAGTACCTCCTAGGTCAAGATCTGTGATACTCTGGTATAGAAAAAAGGAACATACTCGAGGGGGTAGAACACAGGATCTATTTTTGTTTACTTGTTTATTTGTTTTGCAATTGGGTATCTGGGAGGAAGATACTTTCCTGCTTTCCAGAATTTATTTGTGCTGCATATATTCAGCCCAGTCACGCCTTAACCAAAAACCAGCCTGAAACCATTTTGAGGGAACAGAAACAATACAAATCCTACCATTTACTTGGAACTGGCAGTCACAAAGACTTGGGGACCCCTCATGGTTATTGGAACATTTCCATTTTCCATATTCAATTCATTTCAATTCAATTCCAGTTCAGTTGAATATAACAAATGCTTATTGCACGCCTCCTAGATGTGAGCACTGGGGCAGATCCTAGAGACATAGTCTCTGCTCTTTTCCTGTATGTCATAAAGGGAATTCTTTTTCAGCTAAGAATTGGGTGAGGGTCCTTTCCAACTCTGAAGTTCTATGATACTGAGTGACTCTCTCAGGTTTCCAAATGGAAAGAGTTTTTGACTTTTCTTCTGACGATAACATAGCATTATGGCCGACTCTGCTTAAGTCCTATTGAGACTCTCTCTGTTTACCTTCCTCAAAGAGAATTTTCAAGTAAGGGAATAGCATTTTAGTCCTAGGTTTGCCGTGAGATTAATGTTATCTGTGTGACTCCAGACAATCTCTTACCCACCCAAGTCCCCAGTTTCCTGATGTGAAGAGTGAGGGTTTAGGATTAAAAGACTTCTAAGATTCTTTCCAATTATAAATTTGAGATTTAAATGGTGCTCCTGTTTTCTTCAATTTAGAAAGAAAGAAGGCTCTTACTTCATTTTAAACTCCACCTGAAAGTAAAGGTGTATTAAGCCATAAATTAAACACTATAGGGTCCAGGAAATAAAGGCCTCATCAGCAGGGTTTATCAGCAGGTACCTGGGGTTAATATTTATTTATCTGATAATTACAGAGAGTGTATGTATTTATAGTTGTCTTTGGCTTCCTAGCAATTTTTTAATAAGGGTACTGAAAACACAGCTCTCCTGATCTAAATGCCTGTAGTCTCTCTAGAGTCCAATTATCTCTAGATAACCTTGTCCCTTGAAGACATATGTATTGTTATTATAAAAATGTTTATTTTAGGGAAGGACATATATTTTGTAGCATAATAGCATTAAACTGTCATATCAGAATGCTAGCTACAATACAAATGAGGGGAGACATTCTGAAAGATTAGCTCACTCAGAATAATTAGTTTACCAGACATACTAAAAGAACTGAAAACTCACTCATAAATAATTCCTATTTGTTTCTGCCAATCTGACAGAAAGGAAATATCACTAAAAAAAAAGATCTCTTTTAGGTCTGAGATACTCGTTTGTTAAGTCATTCATTCATTCAATCATTATTCAATCAACAAATATTTCTCCACTTTACAATTCACTGTGTTAAATACTGGAAGAGATCACAAGATGAATGAAGGAGGGCTTGTGCTTTAGCAGGAAAGAAAAATGACTAAAATGCAAAATAAAGCATAATTTAATAAGGACCAAAGTGCTGGGTATTTAAAGGAGGAAAAAGTTACTGGTGAATAGGGACGATCTGGAGAGCTAAATGAAAAAGGTCATTTGAATTGGGGCTTGAAATATAAATGTATTCATTTATACTGGAGGTGAGGGTATATCTTAGGTGGAGGAGGAAAATCATTCTGGACATGAAAGAGAAAGTGCTAAGATTTTATTTCATTTTCTAACCTTTCCCCTGTCAGTTGACCAGCCAGGTAAATCAGTCATTAAGCATTTATTGAGTGCTTACTGTGTGTACAGTGTGATAAAGAAAGGTAAAAAAAACCAAAACAGCTCTTGTCATCAAGGATCCCCCAGAATTATGAAAGGGAAATGTTGGCATGTTACACACACATGCCCATATTATGCCCGTGCAATGCATCCATGGATGTGTGTCTCGTACAACATACATGGGCACGAATGCATCCAGTCTCTGTGTGTGAAATACCAGCTGTTTGCATCCCTGCAGTGTGTGTGTGTGTGTGTGTGTGTGTGTGTGTGTGTGTGTGTGGCTGGTGGATAGAGAGCACTTTGAGTGCAGAAGGCTTTACAGAAGGAGCATGAGCCAGGGGAAGAGGAGAAATACGTAGACTTTGTCTTTATTGTAGAGAAGTATTTAAAATAGTGTAGAGAAATCAGGGGAAATAAAAAGCCAAAATGAAAAAGGCAAGACATTCCTTCCCCATTAGAAACAACCATTGAAAAGACTGAGATGGAATATCCAGTAGCATCATGTTTCTCCAGTTTAAAATCCAGATTTTCTCTCCAATTTCCCAGTTCTTGGATCCTGAAGCCCCCCACCACCAAATATTGGAAGGACCCTCTATCTGCTTGGCTTTCCCCAGTGGCGAAGGGATGGCTCTCCTCCCAACTTCCATTTAAAGATGGGTCCAGATCAAGCATATCTCTGACTTGTCTAGGCTGGACTCTATATTTTTCCTGCAATCCCCACTCTTCCTTCTTTTCCCCCTCTCCCTGTTCAGGTTCCTTCTAAGTCTTGCCTTTGCATATTAGAATAAAAACTCTTCAAAGGCAAGGATTGGCTTCCTTGCTATTGGTGGTAGTATTTCAATGAATTAGCACAGAGCTTAGAAAATAGTAAGTACTTAAATGTTAGCTGACTAACTGGGTACTAGAACCAGATTAGTCACTTTGGGGCACAGAATAGATGGAGAAGGCCAAAGTGTACATAGATTAAAAGGTAGAAAAAGGGCAGGATGTGAAGGCTTTAAAAAATCAAATAAGATTTCCATATTTGATCCAGGAGATAATAGGGAGCCACTGGAGTTTATTGGGCTGGGGGGATGAGGAGAGGGTACTATGGCTAGATCTGCGGTTTAGAAATATCTGCTCTTTGGCAGCTAAATAGAAAATGGCCTGGAGCTGGGAATTAATTAAAGCTGAGAAACCACAAAGCAACAGCTTGACTACGTGGAATGAGTATGAGAGAAGTCCAGAATTTTATTTTACTTTATTTTTATTTATGCTCCGGTGCATTGGAGGATGATGGGAAAGCTGTAAAGAAAAGAGAGCATAAGTAGGAATCAGCCAAAGAGGGAACTTGCCAAGGCTAAAGGCTATGTAGGTTCCATGGCACAGGTTATAGGTCCCAAGATGGTGGGTAAGAATAGCAGTTTCAGGATGATCTCACAAAAAGCATGCTGCAATAAGCCAGTGTCATTTACAAAGATATGGGATACTCAACTGATGGACCAGAGGCAGAAAACTGTCTCAAGAAGAGCAAGTTCCAGTACCAGTTTAACATACAGAATCCAGGTTTTGTTTTTGCCAATGAGATATTTCATATTTTCTTTCATTTTTTCACTTTCAACTTTCTTTTATTTTTTCTTGATGTTTCATGATGCCATTTGCTTCCACTCACTCAATTCCAAAATTTAAGGACGTCTTTTCTTTTCTTTTTTAATAAAGGTTTTGCCTTCCAAAACACATGTATAAATAGTTTTCAACATTCACCTTTGCAAAATATTGTATTCCAATTTTTTCACTCTCTCCCACCCCTCCCCTAGATGGCAAGTAATCCAATATATTTAAACGTGTAATTCTTCTATACATATTTTCACAATTATCATGCTGCACTAGAAAAATCAAATAAAAAAAAGAAAAAGTGGGAAAGAAAACAAAATCAAGCAAACAATGACAAAAAGAGAAAAGACTACATTGTGATCCATACTCAGTCCCCACAGTGCTCTCTCTAGATGCAGATGGTTCTCTCCATCATCAGTCCATTGGAACTGGCCTGAATCACCTCATTGTTGAAAAGAGCCATGTCCATCAGAATTATTAATCCTATAATCTTGTTGTTGCCATGTACAATGTTCTCTTGGTTCTACTCCACTTAGCAGCAGTTCATGTTAAGTCTCTCCAGGCCTTTCTGAAATCATCCTACTGATCGTTTCTTATAGAACAATAATATTCATAGACCATAACATATCCAGCCACCCCCCAACTGATGGGCATCCACTCAGTTTCCAGGTTCTTGCCACTACAAGAAAGGGTACTACAAACATTTTTGCACATGTGGGTCCTTTTCCTATCTCTTTGGGATATAGTCCCAGTAGAAACACTGCTGGATCAAAAGCGTATGTACAGTTTGATAGCCCTTTGGGCACAGTTCCATGTTGCTCTCCAGAATAAAATTGGTTGGATTGTTTACAACTCTACTAATAATGTATTAGTGTCCCAGTTTCCCCAAATCTCCTTCAACATTTATCATTATCTTTCCTGTCATTTTAGCCAATCTGAGAGGTCTATAGTGAGAGGTCAGAGTTGTCTTAATTTGCATTTCTCTAATCAAGAGTGATTTAGACGATTTTTTTCATATGACTACAAATTGTTTCAATTTCTTCATCTGTTCATATCCTTTGACCTTTATCAATTGGACAATAGCTTGAATTCTTATAAATTTAGTCAATTCTCTATGTATATTTAGAAATGAGAACTTCATCAGAACCTTAGGATGTAATTTTTTTTTCTTCCAGTTTCCTGCTTCCCTAAGGACTTATTTTCTTAAGCCAGCTTTTGTGACACTTTTTCATTTGTCCAACTGTATTTTAAGGAGTTTTTTTTTCCATTAGGGAAATTTGTGGAGTTTTTTCCATTTGGCCAAATCTGTTAAGTATTAAAATTCTTCAGTATTTTATGCCTCTTTTTACTAAAGTTATCAAGTCTATTTTCATAATTTTCTTACATTCCTCTCATTTCTTTTAACCAAATTTTCCTCTATCTTTGTTGTTTGATTTTTAAAATCAGTTTGGGGCTCTTCCAGGAATGTCTTTTTTCAGCCTGTGGCCAATCCACATTATTTTCTGAAGTTTTGCATCTGGCTATTTTGACTCTGTTTGTTTTCTTTTGGTTTTATACCTTGATTTCCATCTGATCATAGTACTTTTTCATGGTCAGGTTATTTTTCTTTTCATGTTTGCTCATTTTTCCAGCACATTTCTTGACTTCAAAACTTATGTTTAGTATTAGACTACTTGCCATCCAGGGGAGGGGGTGGGGGATAGGAGGGAAAAATTTGTAACAGAAAGCTATGTAAGGGTCAATGTTGAAAAATTATCGATGCATATGTTTTGCAAATAAAAAGCTTTATTAAAATAAATAAATAAATAAACTTATGTTTAAATTAGGTTCTGTTGCTAGGGTAGGGCTAGAGATGAGGGGAGGGGAGGATTGTCTTAAGATGCAAGCTTTTCCCACACTGATGTTTTCAGAGCTAGTTCTAGGGGTCTGAAGGTTTGGGGGCTTCCAAGGTGGTGTGATCTGGGGAGAGGTACAATCATTCCTCCCTTATGACCATTACCTTATTACCTGCTCTTCAGGGGCCTTCTCCCTTCTCCCTAAAAGTAATATTGCTCCTCAGGATCTATGCTGCCTAAAACCAGCAAGTATTCTCTCCATATGAAAACTATAACCCAGAAATGAGTGCAGGCAATGGAGTTCCTGAACAATGCACTGTCCTGTACCAAGTGTTGTCACATGGGTATCCTATTTCTAGTCTATTTCTAATCAATTGTCTGATACCGTTACTTATCTCTGGTTTGATTTTTTTTTTTTTTTTGCTGTTACTATTGCTATTGTCAACTTCAAGGTCCATTGCTGGTGGTGCCTCTGGGTAAGCCCTCAACCATATGTCACAGACTTCCATTAAAAACTTTTTATGTTGTCTCTACCCAATCTATTCAAAAATAGCTCTGCCACTCAAGAATTCATTTTGATGTGTTATTTTTAATGTTTAAAACTATTTTAAAAATATGGAAGAGAATGTTGGGAGAACTCAGCTTCTTATTCTACCCTGTCATCTTGGCTTAGCTTCCTACCCTCCCATCCATCCAGTCTTTGATTAAAAATCTCCTGTGAGGGGGAATCCTTTAAACTTCTTTTTTTTTATTTGCAAAACATATGTATGGGTAATGTGAATCCTTTAAACTTCAAGACAGAGTACCTAAGTAAAAAGAAGTCTTTTCTCTTGTCTTCTTTCCTCCCATAAACATATCACACAGACCCTATGGAGCATCATGTCTAGAAGAGGCATTAATATGGATATTTTCCCTCACAGACCTTTGAGCTCTCCTTCCCTCTCTCTTTCTCATACAAACATGCACACACACACACCTACCCTTACATATACATAGAGAGTCACATATCTATTATTGATTGAGTGAGCTGGGAATCATCCACCCACTTTCCAGTAAAACATAGAGGACTATCAGGCTTTACTATTTCTTTATCTTCAGGTCTTCTGTTCATTACTATGTGTCATTTTGCTAAATCCCTCCAGACTCTTTATCACAGTCATCTGACTACCAAAACATCTTAAGGACACAGGAGAACAAGATTGTAGTAAGCTAGTGTTTGACAAATCCAAATATTCAAGATTTGGAGGTAAGAAATCACTATTTGTCAAATATTGCTGGGGAAGGGGGCGGAGCCAAGATGGCGAACTGCGGACAGCTTTCTCTGTGAACTCCTCCGACATTCCCCCAACCCAGACATAGTAAGCCTTCCAACTGGTTTCTGAGTGAGGGCCTCGCCAAGCATTTGGACTACAACGCACTTCTATAAAAGATCTACCTTGAAAGAACTCCGGAGAAGGTTAGCCTCAGGGGAAATC
>JAJPUD010000019.1:353731-364570 GCA_023553655.1 Myrmecobius fasciatus | reverse complement strand
ATGTTTGCTTACATTGTGTTTCCTTTATCTGATATATCGTTTGTGTAGATAAGATTTTTCTTGCACAACAATGATAAGTTTGGAAATATGTATACATATATTCGATTTGCCAATATTTTAACATAATTAACATGTAGTGGATATCCTGCCATCTAGGGGAGGGGCGGGGAAGTTGGGGGGAAAAATTTGTAACGGAAAGCTATGTAAGGGTTATTGTTGAAGAATTACCCACACATATGTTATGCAAATAAAATAAAATTTAAAAAAAATATTGCTGGGGAAACTGGAAAGCAGATTAGCAGAAACTAGGTATAAACTAATATTTCATGCTATATACAGAATTAAGGTGAAAATGAATATGTGATTCATAAGCAAACTAGAAAATCATGAGATATTTTACCTATCAGATTTATTGATAAGCAAATAATTTGTAACTAATAAAAAATTAAATATGATAGGGTACAAAATGGATAATTTGATCATATCCAATTAAAAAGGTTTTTTCACAAACAAAATCAATGCAGCCAGTATTATAAAGAAAGTAGAAAACTTGGGTGAGGGAAGATTTTTTTTACAAGTTTCTCTGGTAATGGCTTTATTTCTCAGATAGATAGGCAAATGTGAGTCAAATTTATAAGAAGACAAGTCATTATCTAGTTGATAAATGGTCAAAAGATATAAAAAGGTAGCTTTCAGACAAAGAAATCAAAGCCATCTTTAGTCATATAAAATGTTCTAAATCATGATTGATTAGAGAAATTAACACTAAAACAACTTTGAGATATAGCCTTCCATGTATCAGATTAGATAACATAACAAAAAAGAAAATAAAAAGTGATGGAGGGAATACAATGTAAAACTGCCCAAAGAGTTAGAAAAAATGTGCATAACCTTTGATCCAGCAATACCATGACCAAGATTATATTATAAAGAGATTGTTTTTATATGTAGACAAGTATTTAGAGCAATTCTTTTTGTGCCAGCAAAGAACTAGAAATTGAAGCAACAACTGTACAAGTTGTGGTATATGATTGTGATAGATTACTATTGTACTATAAGAAATGATGAGGATGGTTTCAGAAAAAACCTGGGAAGCCTTACATGAACTCATGCATAGTGAAGTGCAAAGATGCAAGAGAACATTATTCACACCAGCAACATCATATAATGAACACCTGTGAATTATATAGCTATTCTCAGCAATATGATGACAATTTTGAAGAATTCATAAAGAAAAATCTGTCAACGTGCAGAGAAATAGCTGGAAGAACATCAATACAGATCAAAGCATATTTTTAGGCTTCTTTATTTTTTTTAAGTTTTTTTTAGATATTTTGGTCTCCGTTTTCCTTTATGAATGGCTAATTTGGAAAATTGTTTGGCATGACTACACATGCGTAATCTATATCAAATTGCCTTCTTAGTGAGGGGAGAAGGGAGGGAAGGGGGAAGAGAATTTGAAACTCAAATTTTTGAGAAAAAAGTCTCCAGTTCTTTCAATATTTTCTCATGTGGAATCTAAAGATCTTTCACCTTCCTAAGTGCTCTTTTCTGCATTCTCTCCTACTTATCAATGTTCTTTCTAAAATATGATTCTCAGGATTGAATACAATATACCAGTTGTATCAGATCTAAGCAGAACAACTCTAATCAAGACAAGATACAGTAGGATTATTAACTCCCTAGTCCTGGTCCTGCTCCCTGTGTTTCTCTAAAACAGTCCAAGATCAATCATACACACATACAGAAGAGAGAGGGGGAAAGAGAGAGGGAGAAAGAGGAGAAAGAGAGAGAGAGAGGAAAAAGAAGAAAGAAGAAAGAAAAAAGAAGAAGAAGAAGAAGAGGGGGAGGGGGAGGGAGGGAGAGAGAGAAAAGAGAGAGAGAGAAGGTGGGAGGGAGAGACAGACAGAGAGAGAAAGAGAGAGAGGAAGAGGGAGAGAGGGGGGAGGGAGGGGAAGAGGGAGAGAGAGGGGAGGGAAGAAGAAAGAAATTTGGCTTCAGTTTTACACTGTTGACTTACTATAGATTTAATCCACTAAAATCCCTGACCTGCCATATAGCCATACCTCCTTCACCATAATCTTGGGGATCCCAATTTTAATGTATTTGGATCTTTTTGGTGCCCTCAGATAATAATGCAATTAATGAAAATGAGGTCCTTGGTTCTGAGGCCTGACTGATTTGAAGAGAAATGTCTTTGGAATTTTCATTAGCTTAGGAACATGTTGAAACAGGCCTCAGTTTATACAATTTCATCTCTGGGAGTATCTGAACCACAGGTTGTCTTTCATGTTTAATGTTAATTTCTAATTCCTTCTCAATTGCTCCATCTTACTTGTGCTTTTTCTAATAAAAAAAGGTTCGGTTTGGAGCCAGAAAGTTGGGGTACAGATGTTAGTAATGATGCACATCTATGAACAAATCACTTAATTCCTCTTAGACACAATCTGTAGCCCTAGGAAGTGGGGATAATAATATTGCCACCATAGGCGTGTAGAGCATAGAAGGGATGAGTTGGCACACGGGGCTTAGAAATGTGCTATGTCCACTTTTGACTGGCACTACCTACCTGGCAGAGTCATTGTGAATACCATTTTCTGGCCCACAATGACCCCTTTTTATTCTATCTACACAACTTCTAAATATTTCCCAGTTGATGAAGATCCTAATTGTGATGTGAATATGGGCAATTCTTGCTTTCTTAATATTAATGTTTCCAAGTTTATTTTCTTTAGTGATGAGAGAAACTGCTATTGGGTTTCAAAATTTTTGGACAGTTTTTCTATCTTTGCTTTTTTAATGGGCTAAGACCTGAGATTTCATCAATATCAACAATCCCAGAGAATGATTTCTTCTCCAAGTATTGATCAGCAACCCATCAGCAAACCAGTAACTTAAGGTGCTAGAGATTTCCATATGCCTTAGAGAGATTATACCTTCTCATCTGACTATATGTACCAGATACAACAGGAAGCCAAAGCTTTCTGTCTCCACAAATGTCCTACTTCCCTTGTATTGTGCTGGAATATTTTTTAAGTAAGACATTTTAATTCATTTCCTCCAATACATTTGTGGAGTAAGAGTACTTGGAGTAGGTTGGAAGTCACTCTCCTTTGGGAGCCCTTTCAAGGTGCATCTACTCAAAATGATTAAATCAAATGTTTTGATTCTCAAAGTGCTTTCAGCACATTTCTCTAGAGTGGAGAAGAGGCAGCACACAGTGGTTTTAGTTACAACATCCAAGCCGAAAATGGCTAAATCTCAAACTACCATCCCCAACTGCTGCCATTCTAGACAAATATTCTTTTATGTTCAAGGAAACATGGGAAATAAGGAAGGCCAAAAACACTGGTAGTGGACAGGTTATAATAGTCAGACCCAATTTCAGGTCCCAATTTCAGGTAGCAGTCACTATGGGTAGGATGTCCCAGTGTAGGTCGAGAGTTTATCCTGAGAAAGCTCAGGACTTGGGGATGAAATAATTTATTATGGCTTAAAACAAAGCAAATGAGATATTGAATAGTCAGTCCAGATGAAAGAATAAGACTTCTAGAATGTCAACACTGAAAGCTTTAACACAAATCAGTGTCTATGATAAGAACCTGGGACATGACAATTCCAATTAAGTAACTCTTCTTGGACTTTTGACAATTCAACTTTGATGAACTCTTTCAATCCTCTCAGTTTCATTGACTCTGCCTCTCAAAAACCTATTCCATTGATCCTGCCTCTTAAAGATTTATTCCATTGTCTCTGCCTATGAAGAACCTATCCTTTGGGTTTTATTTGGTTTTGTTTTTATTAAATGAAAGCTCTTGAATTTTACCCATTTCCTTGTAGAGAATGGGAAGGGGTAATTTTTGCAGTTCCTCAGTATTGGAAATTCTATTTAAGAAATTATTTCACTAACATGATTGCCATATTCTTTGTAATTTTAGAGTTGCCTGGACCACTGGGAGATGAAAATTATTTGCCCAGTCACTCTGTGGCAAAGGCAAAACTTGAATCTAAATTTTCCCCGACTCTAAGAACTACCTAAAACACCACAGTTCCTTTTTTGAATAATCAGGATCACAAATTAGTTACCAAAACCAAATGCTATCAAGAATGGAAAAACAGAATTCTGCCCCTTCCAAAGCTTCCCATTAGCAAACTCCCTGTGTCCTCTGCCAGTTTTATTCACTGCTGAGAGTAGTGAAATAGGTCTTGGACTTTAGATATGAAATATAGAATGCTCTCATGATCAACTCATTTCATTAGGGTGTGGTTAAGGCTTTCTAAATTTCCACAGAAATCAATCCCGGCACACGCCTCTTCTGATTGGGTCAACTCTTCAGCAAGATTCCTATTACAACTTTTCCCCTATGATTTGTGGTTTCCTACTTCTTTGACATGTTTGCTTTAATTTGATCAAAATGCCTTGGAACCTGTACTCACTCATTACAACTGCCATGATTTGTTCCATAGAGCACTTTTGAGCTAAGTAATTGCAAATATCTTTTATTTAAGAGTTTTAAACAATCATTTCTGGATTGTTTAAAATTTGAGTCACTTCAGTGAATGCAAGATTTCCCCAGGAGGAATGACACAAGGATCCATTCCCTCCTTTAAAGAGTGACAGATCTCGCCACATTTGCCAGAGTCAATAATTTATGCTAGCTCGGTATATTTATCAATTACCAAGGCATGTGTCTATGTTTCTTTAGATACCTCATTGTCATCATTTCTTACTGTACACTGATCCCCTACTTGCCATATGCCATATTTTCTCCATCCATTCTCCAATCCATGGGCATCCATTAGCTTTGTAGTTCTTTGTTACCACACAGAGCACTACTATGGATCTTTTAGAATACTTGTTGGGAGGGTGCTCTGCTTGAAAATAAAAGTTCTTATTTTACAAAGTGCTTCAAGGTTAAAACATCTGCCAAGTGTTGATAGCTAGTAAGTGTCTAAGACAAGATTGGACCTCAGGTTTCCCTGAATCCAGATTTAGCATTCTATCCACTGTACTAGTAAGCAATGGTGATCGTTTCATGGGTAATTTGTAATTTCCAGCCTTTTTTTGAAACTTAAAGCTAAAAAATATTCCAAGGAAGAAAAAGGAAGACGCAAAGGTTAAATAACTATATAAAAAGGTCCACAACAATTCTCTGTATGCTAGCAAAGAATCATAAACCAAGTGGGTACAATGAATTGGGAAATGGCTGTAGGGATAGGTGGGAAAGGGAATACGGCATATTTCAGTAATGAATGGTCAGGATACAGTAAATAATGATGATGGGGTGTCTAAAGAAACATGGGAATCTTTTTATAAACTACTGAAGAGAGAACTAAGCAGTATCAATCAGGGGTATATTTTATACATAATGATTATACGCATACAAATAAAAAGATAATTTTAAAATGGAATTGAACTCCATAATGGAAAATGTCAAGAAAGGTCCTAGGAAAGTAATAAGAAAACACACCTCCTCCCTAATGGCACAAACATAGGGAATTACTTGGTTAGAAGTCCAGACGGATCATTGCACAAAGTTTTTTGAATAAGATTTTTGGGGTTTGTTTCCTTCCTTGCTTAATTATTTTTTAGAATAGAAAGTTGTCAGGGGTATGAGGGAGCTATATGATGTCAAGACAAACATGCATCAAAATGTATTTATAAGAACATGCTTATAAAAATTAATCAATAAAAACTTATGAAGCTCTTTCTATATCAGATTTTGTGCCAGACAGTGGGAAAGAGAAGGGTGAGAGAGGATGAATAGAAGAGATAAATTAAGGAAGGAGGGAATAGAGGGAAGGAAGGAGGAAAAAGGGGAAGGAAAAAAGGAAGGAAGAAATGAAAGAAAGCAAGGAAGGAAAAGAAAAAAGGAAGGGAGGAAGGGAGGAAGGATAAAAGGAAGGAAAAGAGGGAGAAAGAAAGGAAGATAGGAAGGAAGGAAGGAGGGAAGGAAGAAATGAAAGAAAGCAAGGAAGGAAAAGAAAAAAGGAAGGGAGAAAAGATAAAAGGAAGGAAAAGAGGGAGAAAGGAAGGAAAATAGGAAGGAAGGAAGGAAGGAAGGAAGGAAGGAAGGAAGGAAGGAAGGAAGGAAGGAAGGAAGAAATGAAAGAAAGCAAGGAAAGAAGGAAGGAGAAAGAAAGCATGAGATGGGAAGGATGTGAGGGCAGGAAGGAAGGAGGCAGGGAGGGAAAGCAAGAAAGCAAGAGGAAGGGAAGGAGAAAGGAACACGGGGAACAGGAAGGAAAGAAAGAATATAATTATTTATGAACCAAAGATCTAACAAGTCCCACTAATCCAAGATGGGCTATGGCAGGGCCTGCTGCATCAGCTTGGAGAAGATCAGTTTTTGCGAGGGACGACTTGAGCCAAATGACCAGCTCCTCGGAACTCATTCTGTTCTGACCACTGGTCTCAAACTGGTGCTCTTAGTGACTCTCTCCCACCCAATCTTGTTTTGCAGCCAGCTCAGCCCCAGGGATGCAGAGGCTTTGCAGACCCCCTGGACCAGCCCTGACTGCTTTGCTTTGTGGTTGCTCTGTTCTGTTCCCTCTTTCCCCAGGCAGGCGTTGCCCTTCCCCAGCTTGGCTGTTTTCCTAATCACCAGCAAGTATTGACCCTGGCCCAGGCAGGATATGTATGACAGCACACACAGTTCAGTTTTCCAGTTCAGAAGGAGCCCTGCTCCCGAAGAGTCAGTCTTCAGAGAAGAAAGGCTCTTGTTTCTAGGCAATTTGAAACTAAAGTTACTGTAAAAATCAACTTCTGCATGCCTCATTCATGCACTCTTTCTCCCATACTGCTTCCTAGCCCTGATTCCTGCAGTTTTTCAGTGTCATGGTACCTGTGATGGGGGTGGGATGGGCTAATATAATTTTCAAGAAAAGATCAGTATTTGCCCTGCGGGCCCCTGGTACCCCATTAGGAGCCCTCTCAGGAGCATCTCCTTGTATGTCAAGGACAGTCTGCTTCTCTCCCTATCACAGGCTTGTCAGTGGCAGGACAGGCAATGACTAGTTAATCGCTTTCCATTCTAGCAATCTTAGGCCCCTACTTCTTAACGCCATCATGGAGAAAGCCTATTATTACCCAAATATCAGGTTGTTGTGGATCTTTTTGATTTTTCTTTTGGGCTGGATGGGAAACCAGTCCAATAAAAATGGAGTTTAATGCTTTGAAATTCAAAGTGCTAAGGTAATTTCCAAGCAGCCTACCCCCCAGGTACAAAGTGTTTATTTTCTTTCCCTGTAAAACAATGTATTGCATAGGCCCAATGATTACCTTTTCCTAGGATCCCTTATGCTCCTGCATATCCAGGCTAAAATGGGTTATTTTACTTTTCCTCCCACAATATATACTTTACTCAAAGCTTTAAATAAATAATGGATTGGCAACTTGAGTAGAAGAAAGGGGGCAGGGGAAGAGCTTCAAATGGCAGAAAAAAACCAGACACCAGACAAGGCAAATGCAAGTTTCCCTAAATATTACCACAGCAGCCTGTTGTTCCAATTGGGAGACATTGCCGCCAGTCAGTATGTCCTGGGTTCTCTGTTCCATTTTCCCTGTTTGCTGAAAATTCAAACCCAGCCACACATGACTGCCATTTGCAGATACAGCTGGGATACGAGCCCCTCTCCCTTGGGACTCTGGACTAAGACCACCAATTTATTTTCAATAGATTAACTACAGTTCTTCATTAATCTGGTAATTACTCCGGTGAAGGCTATTTTGCTGGTCTTAATTCCACATGACTTTATGAGTAAATGTTGTGTCATTTCCAGAGAAGAATGACCGGCTGCTCATTAAAGAATGGGAAAAAATAGCATTCAAACGAAGAAAGAGGGATTCAATTGAGACTGAAGGATGCATTTATACCTTTCTGCAAATATCTGGGGGGAACGTTCTTGAGGCAGAGATGAACAAGTTGAATTTTGGAACCTCGATTTAGTCCTGAATTTCATTAATTCTGTGATAAAAGGAAAAAGGCACATTCTTTTGTCTTATGAGAGATTTAAAAGGTTGGGGAGGGACGGAAAATTATTGTGTCTACACAGCATGATGGAGATTTTCTAATCCTTGCTGGATCTTTATGCATTAGACCAGATATCTAAAGTCATGGGTTAAAGTGCAAGATCTACCCCTTTCCCTTTTTAGCCACTTTCTCCTAAATAAGTCATTGTATAGGATGATGGCCCTAGTGAGAGGATGCTGAGAGACACATAATCCAGCCTGCTCATGGACAGATAAAGAAACAAGGCCCAGGGAGTTGAATTAGATTATACACACAGCTAAGAGAATAGGTAGGATTTGGATCTTGCTCAAACTCCTAACAAATACTCTTTCTACTTTGCCACTCTCCCTCCCTTGATCTTCAGCTTTTTCATATATAAACTGAAGATAATACTTGTACTATACTTTATATTTAGAACTTTAAAGCATTACAGTAAGAAATTCAGTTCAGCAAACATTTAAGTGCCTATAATAATCAAAATACTGCACAAAACTTTCTAACTACAAAGCACTGTAAGGAAGTGGCCACAGAAGCTCCCCTATCCTGAAACCGCTTGATTCTTTGGCAATCTGGGAATATAATTGACCTAATCTGCCTTCTTGGAGGATGTCATCTACTGCAGATGCTAGTAGAGGAAACATTTTCTAATCATCAATTATATTGAACAAATATAAATTCAAGTCCTTTTTATACAAAGACTTGTTTTGGTGGTTTTTCTAATCTATAAAAACCTTAAACAAATTGTAGTAGGAGACTTTAAGGTATTATTCCTAGATTTGAGACCCTATGATTCCTTTGGCTTAACCAGATAGGAAGTCAATTTCCCAGGTTTTAGATATCAACAAGAATCATATTATCAAAGCCTTGCTGGAAGTTTTCCATTGTCTCTATGATCTTCATTTACAGGTTTTGGAGACTGATGTATTCGATATGTGAAAGTCATACAAATAACATTGTAAATTATTGCTACTAAATTTGGCAAAAAGGCAAAAAAGGGCATTGCATGCAGTATTTGATTGACATTCTTCAAAGAAAATTTGGTGATGGTGATGTGGTAGTGGGGCTTTATTTTTTTTTCAAATTAAAAATTCAGTTGTTTTTCTTAGCATTTAATCTATGCAATGTCCCCAGCTGAAACATTTGAAAACATACAGACAAATAATTGATTTTTCACTTACATTGCATGTTCATCCATTTACTAAACAGAGCTGTAAAGGTAGGCAAAATAGTCCTGAGTGTTAGTAAAATAGTTAAATCTCTTAATGCAGAATTACATTTCCTGACAACATCTGCTTTCAATAAAGTAAAGCTATTCAATTGCAAATTGCACAACATTCATTTAAAAGTAAATAATTAGGTATTGGAATAAATGTTTCCTTTAACAATTACAACATAAAGAATGTGTCATAATCATATGCCCTTGAGGGATGGAGAAGATATTTTTTTTTAGGTCCCCTGTTAACTCAAGTGAATAACCTCAGAGGCACTTTACCACAGTAACACCATCTAATAAAATAGTACTACTGGGTTAGATCCAGTTAATAAGTTTAGTAGATTTCCCAAAGCTATTAAAAAAAAGAAAAATGAAAATGCCCCCCTCAAAGAGTATGAAATATTTTTCAAATATATAGATAAAATTCCCAAGCTTTAACTTCACCTTCCTATATGACCCCCCACTTTTTTTTTCACTTACAAACTGTCATATACTTTTACTCAGGTAATTACACACACATAACTATGTAAATATTGTTAGGTTAAATAAATAAATCATATAAAGATATAGACATAGTATAAAAAACTTCCAATGTTTATTAACCCCTTGGGAACCTCAGGAACCTATATGCTCTCTTGCATAGTACTAAGTCTGCTTTGGTGAATTACAACTTCACCAAACTAAGCAACCTGATCGATTGATTGAGGGGAGCTTCCAAAGTTGCTGCATTCATTTCAATAAGTCATTCCAATGTCATAATATGTTCCATTGAGAAAATTAAAGTAGAGGGGCAGAATGGTATGACGGAGAAACCACTGGATAGGAATTTATTTTCAGTCCCACCTCTTTCAAGAACTCATTATATAACCTTGGGGTGAAATTACTTTACTCCCTTGGAGATTCTGTTTCTTTCTCAGTAAAACAGACTAGAAGATCTCTAAGTTCATTTGAATATTGAAAATCTATATCTATGCAATAACAACTAAGGGTAAGTTGTATGCCTTCAGAAGACAGCTAGTTCTATCTGGCCTGACTTTCCTGTGAATGTGGCCTCTGTTCCAACACTTTAGCTGTGAAACTCTTTAGGAGCTGATTTCCATCAAGCCCAGGAAAACTGCAGAATCTTCTGGGAGGAAAAATCTGTAAGCACTCAAAAATTGTTGAACCTGACTATGTACATGAGAAAAAATCAAGCAATAAAGAATGTCAGTTTCCCAGAATATTACATATGATTGAATGGACAATCTCAAGAGTATGTATATCAATATGTAACTGGATACCCAGTTGGTTCTAGAATTAAAAAAGAAAAATAAGAGAGTAGATTAATAAAATAGAGTAGATTAAGTTATAAAAAACTTTTAGTGACCCCAGTGACTTCCATATGTGAAATATAGCAGTCTTCAAAAAAGGTAAATGAAGATCACCGAGGGCAATGGAGAGTCTTACAGCAAGTGAGAATGGGCTGCATGTAACCAAGAAAGAATGAAGAAGAAGAAGAAAGAGGAGGAGGAAGGAAAGAAAGAAAGGAAGAAAGAAAGAAAGGAAGAAAGGAAGAAAGGAAGAAAGGAAGAAAGAAAGAAAGAAAGAAAGAAAGAAAGAAAGAAAGAAAGAAAG